>WNHD01001393.1:0-12174 GCA_011057455.1 Ganaspis sp. Gsp50
TTTTTCAACTAAAAGTATTATATAGTTTTTTTTTATACAAATGGAGCTTCTTTTTTTTTATATAAATGGAGCTTCTTTTTTTTATATGTATATTTAGGGTTCCGTATATTTATTCATATTGGACGAGGTTATTAGTAATTCTACATAAATCCTAATTAGTAATTTCAATAAAAAATTGACAAACTTCATAGTTAAACAGTATTTACTTGAATAAAAAATAAAAGAAAGATTTAAGAAAATACAAGGCTTCCCTATGAGGAAGCAAAATTTATATATGTAGATATTATGAGTTATATTTCATTATAATGAAATTAATATTTTGAAACTCATAATATCTATATAAATTTTTTTTCTTCGATAAGTATACTTATCAAAATTTTGGTAATTGTCGCATAAAAATAATTTGTTAAAAAATACTCTTGATCAAGAAGTTTCCCTCTCCCCTCATAGTAAGAATAAAAGAAAGAAGCAGTGCAAGAGGATTTGAACCAAGTACTTAAATAGTGCAAGAAAACCCTAACGGCACCACATAGATTACGTTTGAGGTAGAGTCTATTTCATTTCTAATTTAAAAAAATCAAAAACAATAATTTAGTGTTTTTTGCCCAAAGTGGAATATTTAGTTTACAAATTTCAACATCTAATTACATAATTTTTTGTGCTTAACGAAATGCAGTTACGTAAGTTACAACATACATTTTGTTGGGGTATATGACATTACACTTTTTTTTGTAGTGTCATATATATATGACAATATATTCATTTTCTACAGAGAACATGACAAAATACTTTTGTATTATATATATAATAATTAATAAATGATAATCTAATAATTATAATCATTTCGAATTAAATTTTTTTATTATTGATTTGAATTTGTTCGAAATTGGTGTAAATGAATTAAAAAATGTTTTGGAATTGACATTTGACTAAAATATTGTGATATTAAATAAATATATAAATATTTATTTTAAATTACTTGAAATTTGAGTACCTAATTTGTTTGAATTTCGTTAAATCCAAAATCTGAATTTGAATTGTTTTGAATTGGATTGTTTTGAATTGAATTGTTTGGATTTAATTATTTGCATTGAATTATTTGCATTGAATTATTTGAATTAGATTGTTTGAATTGAATTGTTTTGAATTGAATTGTTTTAATTTAATTATTTGCATTGAATTATTTGCATTGAATTGTTTGAATTGGATTGTTTGAATTGAATTGTTTTGAATTTGTTTTTATGATTTTGGATGGCTTAACATTTTTAAATGTAATTTATTTTTAATTCGTTGCAATAATTGAAAAAATATTCGACACAAAAATGATCAATAGCTTATTTTAAATAACAATAGCTTATTTTAATAAATAACAATCTTTAATAACATTGATACCTTCGCAGTCGTATCAATTATTGGACTTTTCATCATCTGCAAAGCTGATGATGTTTTAGACAATTCTTCTTTAAGAATAGTAATCGATAGTATTCAAGACTTCTCTTCACGATTTTCAAAGGTAAATAATTACATTTTTCCCACATTGTAATTTAAAGGTATACTTTAAATATTTTTTGTTTCGTTTTTAATCAGAATTTTTTTAACCTTCTTGTAATAATTCAAGGCGCAATTTTTTATAGGTATATAAAGTATACAAAAAAAGAATAATAATATAATAATGGAATGTGTTCATTTTCTAATTTTCTTTTACTTGTGCAACTTTGTTTTCAGAATTTTTTGTTTTAAATAGTAAAAAATATTAACTGTATTTTCTAATAGAATTTAGGAGAAAGAGAAAGATTCAATTATGTCTCATCTCCATTGGGACTTGATTTATCGCTCGCAATGCTTGCTTATGGTTCAGATGACACAACATCCGAAGAATTACACAGATGCTTGCACCTCCCATCAGATCCAACAGTTGGACTCAATGGATATCAAAGTCTTCTTAACTTAATAAACGTAATTAACCAATTTTATTGAGACTACAATAAGACTTTTATTTTGACCACAAATTCAAATTTGAATCAATTTAGGTTTGAATCAATCGAAATTTGGATTCAAATTTGAATCAATTTAAGTTTGAATCAATCGAAATTTGGATTCAAATTTAATCAATTTAAGTTTGAATCAATCGAAACTTGGATCGATGGAAATTTGGATCAATTGAAATTCGTATATCGTAATCGAAATTGAGATCGACTTAAATTTTGAATCAATTAAAATTTAGATTCATGGAAAGAATCAATTCACTTTTTAATCAATTGAAATTAGGGTAGAGAGAAATGTTAATGAATTCAAATTTGAATGAAAAGAAATTGTAATGAATTCAAATTCGAATGAATAGAAATTGTAATGAATTCAAATTCGAATGGAAAGAAATTTCAATCAATTCAAAATCGAATGGAAAGAAATTTCGATCAATTCAAAATCGAATGGAGAGAAATTTCAATCAATTAAAAATCGAATGGAAAGAAATTTTAATCAATTCAAAATCGAATGGAAAGAAATTTCGATCAATTGAAATTATAGTCGATTAAAATTCCAATCGACTGGAATTTGCACCAATTATTAAAAATTCTATCAATTAAAATGTTGTATAATTTTTCAGGATAACCGACAAAATGAATTTATAATGAGTTCAAAAATATTCATTGACAAAAATGTTCTAATAAATGATTCTTACTCTAGTCTAATCGCTCAACACTTTCATTCAGAAATCGGCCACGTGGATTTTGAAGATGCAGTTAATGCTGCAGATGATATTAATTTATACATGTACGGACGCACCCAAAAGAAAATCCAGTCCTTTATTGCCCCAGGTAGAGTACTTTTTAATTACCATTATGCAATAACGACTGAAACTTACATCCTAATTTTTAGATTTTTAAACAATTTTTTCACTCTTTTTTCATTCGATTTATGTTTCTTTTTCTTAATCTTAATAAATAATCTTAATAATAAAAACTTAATAATAATATCTTAATATAATATTCATAATATCATCAATTTCTTTAAACAAAAAACTCGAAAATTTGTATATAAGGAAGCATTGTTTTGAAATCCTACTTTCCTTTTCACTGTATATTTCTTACAGATGAAATATATCGAGACACGTCAATAATGTCAGTAAATGCTATATACTTTCGAGGAAAATTTTTACACAGCTTTAATAGCTCTTTGATAAATCAATTATTCTATGTGGATGAAAGAAGTTCAAAAAGAGTGACAGCAATGTCTGGAATGATGAATCAATTGTATTTTGGGGAAATTCCAGAACTTGATGCATCCTTTATTGAAATACCATATGACGTACGTAAAATTATCCTTACAAGAGCTTTGATTAAACATAATGCTAATATTTAAATAATAAAATATTTAAAATTCAAAAAATGGAAACCAAACAATCTATGCAAAGGATACATTTCGTACTCAGTGAAATAATTAACATTTCTAACATTTCTATTCAATTTTGATCCATTTTATTGTTTTAGACACAATTATCTTTTAAAAAAAAACTTTTATTTTTCTCCTTCTTTGTAAGATTTGGTACTTTGATTTAATTTTAATTTACAACTTTTAGGGTCGAGAGATGTCATTATTGTTAATTCGTCCCCATGAAATCAATGGAGTAAAAGAACTGCAGCGGAAACTTGAAAGATTTAAAATTCCAAGATTATTGAACTACGGAAGTCTACAAGATGTTTCTGTCAGCATTCCGCTGATAAATGTTGAAAGTCATTTGAATTTTCAGGATGTTTTACAAAACGTACAGTCACTAAGATCTAGAATCGCTAAATAAGAGTGCAAAATTAATATTTCGCGCTCTTTCATTTGATTTTTCAGTTTCACTAAAAATTCAAGTCAAAAATCTTGTTCTCTCTGTCACCAAAGAAGAGGCTCTATTTTTAACTTATTTTCCAATTAGCATATTCCTGATTTCATAAATGTTTTGCTAAGCAATTAAAAAATAATGTATGCATTTTTATGCAATTTACGAGAAAATTTAAAATAGCCTTACAATATTATTTAAAAGAGACAAAAAATTCAAGAGACTAGGAAATATAAATTTTGTTTAAAAACGTAAAATAATTTAAAACAATAATTTACAGATGGGAGTTTACAGCATGTTTGAGGATTATGCAACTTTTCCACAGTTTTCAGACGAACAAAAAAGGATAAAATTAGATAAAATTGCTCAAAAAGTTGTGTTCAATATGGCCGAAAAAAGTACAACATTCAGTGGGATAACTGGTATAAAATTTATAACATTAAGTTTTATGGTTAATTAACATTTGTAATTTACTTTATCAATTTATAATTGATTAATACAATTAATAGCTAAATTCATTAGAGAAATGAACACCTTTCAGCAACAACTTGAAATTTGCAAAAACGTGAAAAATTCATATTTTTATTCATATTCAAACTGTTCCTAGATAGTGTAGTGTTTGGAATAAATCTTAAAATTTGTGTTTTTATATTCCGAATCAAATAAAAAAAAGAGAATTCCAAAAACATTTCAGAAACACCTTGAATTTTGCAAAGACGTGAAAAATTCAAATTGTTCCTAGAAAGTGTGATGTTTGCAGTAAGACTTAAAATTCGTGTTTTTAAATTCTGAATCGAATAAAAAAAAGAAAATGCAAAAAAATTTCATGAACACCTTGAAATTTGCAAAAATGTGAAAATTTCATATTTTTTTAAATTTCGAATTGTTCCTACAAAGTGTAGTGTTTGCAGTAAGACTTAAAAATTGTGTTTTTATATTCCGAATCGAAATAAATAAGAAAATTCAAAAATTATGTCAGGAACACCTTGAAATTTGCAAAAACGTGCCAAATACATATTTTTTTAAAATTCAAATTGTACCTAGAAAGTGTAGTGTTTGCAGTAAGACTAAAATCGTGTTTTTCTATTCTGATTCGGATAAAAGAAAGAAAATTACAAAAATGTTTCAGGAACACCTTGAATTTTGCAAAAACGTGCAAAATACTATATATTTTTTTAAAATTCAAATTGTACCTAGAAAGTGTAGTGTTTGCAGTAAGACTTAAAAATCGTGTTTTTATAATCCGAATAGAATACAAAAAAGAGAATTCCAAAAAAATTTCAGGAACACCTTGAATTTTGCAAAAACGTGCAAAATACTATATATTTTTTTAAAATTCAAATTGTACATAGAAAGTGTAGTGTTTACAGTAAGACTTAAAAATCGTGGTTTTTTTACTCTGAATTGGATAAAAAAAAAGTAATTCAAAAATTATTTCAGAAACACTTTGAATTTTGCAAAAACGTGAAAAATCCATGTTTTTTTTAAAATTCAAATTGTTTCTTGATAGTGTAGTGTTTAGAATTAGTCTTAAAATTCGTGTTTTTATATTCCGAATCGAATAAAAAAAAGAAAATGCAAAAAAAATTTCAGGAACACCTTGAAATTTGCAAAAATGTGAAAATTTCATATTTTTGCAAATTTCGAATAGTTCTTACAAAGTGTAGTGTTTGTAGTAAGACTTATAAATCGTATTTTTATAATCCGATCGAATAAAAAAAAGAAAATGCAAAAAAATGTTCAGGAACACCTTGAAATTTGCAAAAACGTGAAAAATACTACATATTTTTTTAAAATTCAAATTGTACATAGAAAGTGTAGTGTTAACAGTAAGACTTAAAAATCGTGTTTTTCTATTCTTATTCGGATAAAAGAAAGAAAATTCAAAGATTATTTCAGGAACACTTTGAAATTTGCATGAACGTGAAAAATCCATGTTTTTTTAAAATTCAAATTGTTCCTTGATAGTGTAGTGTTTAGGATTAGTCTTAGAATTCGTGTTTTTATATTCCGAATCGAAAAAAAAAAGAAAATGCAAAAAAAATTTCAGAAACACCTCAAAATTTGCAAAAACATGAAAATTTCATATTTTTTTAAATTTCGAATTGTTCCTAGAAAGTGTAGTGTTTGCAATAAGAATAAAAATTCTTGTTTCTTTATTCCGAATCGAATAAAAAATAGAGAATTCAAACAATATTTCAGGAACACCTTGAAATTTGCAAAAACGTGAAAAATCTATATTTTATTAAAATTCTTTTTGTTCCTAGAAAGTGTAGTGTTTGGAATAGCCCTGAAAATTTCTCATATTATTTTACTATATTAATTAATATTTTTCAGCATATTCGGATTCAGATAGCCCAATTGTTCAAGTGCACTCAACTCTTTATTCGTTTTACCTTGATCGACCATTTTTGTTTATGGTGCTTCAAAAAGATACTCTAATTCCCATAATTAGTGGACGAATTATGGACCCCGAACCATTCAAAAGATTGAGAATTTAATATTTTATATAAATATCATTAATTCATCATTTCTAATATGTATAAAACTATTGTATTGAATTATATAAAACAGAAACCATTGTTGGCGTATTATTATACAATATCATAATTATTTCTTACATAATGATAAACAAAAAACCCATTACTCATTCAAAATGCACAAGCTCCAGATGTATGCACTCACAAAATTATTATAAAAAAATTTAGACTTTTCATTAGACGATAGAATTTTTAAACAAATATTTTGTTTTATTTTAGCAGCGTATTCTATTTTTTGTAACGTACATTTATTTCCAAAAAATTATTTTGTTCTTTTTAAGCAATATCTCTTTCTAAATCTAAATATATCTCTCTCTATGTCTCTATAAATTAATAAATTAGATTCTTAATGCGTTTCTAAGTATATTGTTTTATTACATTCATTGAACACTTTTTTAACGCTCTTTGACAATTAAAAATTGAATTTAAAAAAAAAACAATCAAAATTGCAAATTTGTAAACATGTACCTTTTCCATTGTAAACCAATTTTATTAAATATTATATTGATATGTATCTATAATGTATCTAAAAGTATAAAATCATTGTAACTTGAAAATCGATAACAGAGTCATTTACAATTTGCAAGTTACCATAAAAAGCAATACTTCATTTAATAAACACTTTTCCGAAATTTGTCCGTTTTATTATGAAACTTTGTTATTTTTCTCTTTTTTTTATATAGAAAGTTTTAAGTTTCGTAAGTACATGAAAGTTTCATAATACTTTTAACTTTCCTTGTATACCATATGCCAACAAATGAAGAATCAGCATTGCCGACAATAGTGACACACCTACTTGAAGACAATAATAATAATATTTCTTGAATCTTGAAAATGAGCCCGATAGTTTGTCAAAATTATCAAAATAACACGAAATTGTTCTTTTAATTTATCTTTTAAATTCAATTCTACAATTGTGATTATAATCAAATAAATAAACCCAACAAAAATCCTATTATGTTCTAAATAGTTCGCAAATCATTAACTGTATTTCTATAAATAATTTCACGAATGTTATAGTAACCTAAAAAATGAATTCAATAGTTTAAAAAAAGTAAATTTTGAAAAAGGATATTTTCACCTGTATCAGGATTTTCATAATTCTCAAGAAATTTCATTAAAATAATTTATATAAATAAATTGCTTTTTCAAGTTCAGTGAACGTGCTGTCAAAACTTGGAATACGTGGTGAGTCAATATAGAAACTATTTTTAACAATTTGAAACAATTTGAAACAATTTGACCTAAACAATAGGTTAATTTATTTATTTCAAATTTCGAATATTGTTAAGAAGTACATTAAACAAATTAATTATTACTTAATAATTAACTTTTATAAATTAATTTAATAAATGGTATTTGAGAAATAAATTTTTAAAAAATTGAACTGTTTTTTTATCCGAAAAGTAATGGAAAAATTGTATTCATAAAATTGTATGTGAAATAAAAATAAATGTTATAGAAATATAAATAGACTGTTTATAAGTGCTCAAATATACAAAAACTTTTTTACATGCATTATTCAAAATTTATTATAATTAAAGTATGTTTGAAAGGAAAATTTTACCGCATAGTTACAACTTTTTTTCAAAAGAAATGATTTTTTCCATAATTGGTTCTTTTTATATTATCGCGCATAATAACACATGTTTTTGTCAATTATAATTTTAATTACAACTTATTGTGAATATTGTAATACTTTTTTTTTATAAATCTCAATGAAGCAAGTGTTCAACAAGTGTTTCGAATTTCGGGTTTTGAAAATAACTAATTTACATTGTTTTGATAAATACTTTGCAAAAAACAAGTATGCTTTAAAAAATAATAGTACAAATAATAATATTAATAATAACAGGAAACAAATAATTTATTTAGTAACAAAAGATTAATTTCACAAAGAATAACTTGGTTATTATAATAATCGTAATCATACAATTAATAAGGAAAAATAAATTTCAAAAAAATTCTTTTGAAAATATTCAATTAATTTTTGAAGTTTTCTTGTATTTGAACTTTGAATCTTTGTAATATTTTTGAACATTGTATTATATGTACATTATAGGCAAAACAGGCTTTATCTGTAACAGCAAAAAGTTAATCTAAATTAGCTAAAGTTTTAACTTTTGCAGTGCAATATATAACCATTCTAGAGAAACATATTTTACTGATCCAGAAACGTAAAAATTTTCCCAAGAAAAACGCCAATTATTTGATTCAATATATTGATTTGATTGAATTTATTGAATTTGATTCCAGTAAAATTAGAATAAAAAATCAAATATAAAATGTGTTATAACTTATATTGGGTATCCCTTATATTTTATAATAGAAAATAATTTTAATAAAGAAAATTGATAATTACTTTTCCTCAAATGTATTTATGACATAAAAACAAAGTAGTAATCAGTCTTTCCTTCATTTTCAATAATAAGGTAAAACTGAGTCAATATTAGTTCAATTCTTTGTCTTTTCTGCATGGGGATTCCTAATTGAATGATAAAACAAATTTCAAAAGAAGAGTTTCCCCTATCTCTTTTTGAAAAGAAGTCTCTATCGCTAATAAAATAAGATAAAACAAGTGAGTGTTGTATTTTAAGAATTTTCCAAGATAATTTGATGGAAATAATTTTTTTTGCAAAAATAATCTAGTTTTTTTTTAAATTAATAAAAAGTAACAACAATAGGAGTATAAATAAAATGTAACAAAAACGGTTAATAAATGCAACTATATAATTTTTTTTAAACCCTATAAGCTCAATATTAGTGGAAATTATTATAATTAAGAGTCAATTAAATTTATAAAGAAATACAATTACATAAATTAAATTTATAAAGAAATACAATTACATAAATTAAATTTATAAAGAAATACAATTACATAAATTAAATTTGTAAATTTTCTACTGACGATGTAGTGACATAAATTTGTTTACCAATTTGTAATTTTACTGATTTTTGTAGAGAGCAACTAATTTGTAAATAAAAATTAAAATACTGAAATTGTCAAATTTATTATTTCAATTAATATTATTAATTCTATTTCGTTAGTAGAAAATTACTTATTCAAGTTGAAAGAGCGGTAAATAAAAATCTATTATTTTAAAAAGTCGTTTTTTTAAATGTACCAAACTTTTGTACAAGAATCAATTTAACAAAAATTGTAATTTCAATATAAAATTTATGTATTTAAAATTTTCTTCTTAACAGAACTTTAATGACATAAATAAATGATATATAAAAAATCAAATTTCCTAAAAAAACACAAATTTATTTTGGAATGTTTAATGAACAAAAAAATGTGTAAAATTGTTTGAAAATTTAAAATAAGATGCTGAAAATGATTTAAAATTTTGATTACTTATAAGCTATAGTTGCAAATTTTTTCTTATTGCAAACAAAAAAATGTTTATCTTTTTAGATCATTTCTCAGAATCTTGATTTTCTTTCATTTTATTTTTTGTTTTTATAAGTCCAACAGTAAAAACCAGGACTTTTCGAAATGTTTTCAAAAATTGTACATGAAAAAATTAACAGTTTTGCTAATTTCTTATATAAGATTTCAAAAAATACAAGTTTGTGATGTATTTTTTTAAAGAATTTTGTTACTCGAAAAATACCTTGTTTATCTTGTTTGTTTCAGATGATAATAAATTGCAATTAGGCAACAAACCAAAATAAATTGAAACAAATTGATAAAATTTCACATCTAAATTAAAATAAAAAAAGTTTTAAAGAAAAAAATACTTCTAATGAAATAAAATACGAAGCGTAAATAAAGAAATTAAATTTATTCATTTCCCGATATTTTTAGCCCTCTATTACTATATTAATTCTTCTACTGACTCGTAATACTTTATTTATGCATTAATTCAAAAATGTTGCTTAATACAAAAATTATCAAAAATTATCAAAAATTCCCAAGGACACAAATTTCCAAATTTTTCTCTTCGATTTTCATAGATAAAAAAAAATGCAAAAGAAACACTATTGAGCGATAATTTGAATTATCTTATTAGATTTATGACACTACTTTTTAACTAATTCGACAATCAATTTTCAATCTGAGAATTCTCATTAAAAGAATCGATTAAAAGTATTAGGAAACAGCTCATTCAATAATAAATCTTGTGTAACTGAGCAAAAATACTTTTCTTCCGACTGGGTTTTTCCTAATGTTTAAAACGAAGTAACTTCATGGTCACTTCGTCGGACATTCATTTTTTTCACTCGTGACAAAAAAAAAGAGTACACATACACACCCGTAAGCAAATTAAAGTCTAATTTGAGGCTACTTTTGAGTCGAGTGCTCAAGAGAATTGGATTTCCCCGTATTTTACTATTTTTTTATGTACAGTCTCGAGTCATTTCATTTTCGTTGATACGCATAAAATGAATGTAACGAAAATTAATTATGAGTAGCGTTAAGGATGTTGAACTTAATGAACAATTGCAATTTGTATAAGCAATAGCCTCGGCAATAGCTTACTTTACTCTTTGAAAGATTCTCTATAATTTTGTTCGTTGAACTCAATGTTGAACTTTTTAAATATTTTTTTGTTCAAATTTTTATTTATTTATTTATAAACATACTGGTGCAAATACTCATTCGTTATTTAAAAGAATTGTTTATATTTTCTAAACAAAATAGAGGTTCAGAATCTCAAACAAGCAGAACTCTAGAGAATCTTTCAAGGAACAAAATAAGCTATTGTTTATTAAAATTCAGTATGAAAATTGCAACTGTTTACTAAGGTTGAAGAAAAAACACAAAATGTTAAATAATTATCATTTTACAATAAATTTTCGCTCAAACTAATTTTTTCTGAAAATTGTACAATATTGGATTTTTCAAAATAAATTTTATTCTGTATAAAAATATAATATATCAAATGTAATTAAATTTCTATTCTTCATTTAAAATTACATGTTTATTTATTAACATTATTTATTAACATTGTTTAGTTATATTTTATTCATTTTGTCTGAAAATTGTATAATATTGGATCTTTCAGAATTTGTTAAAATACATTTTATTTCTCTTCTATATAGAAGAAAAAATTCTATTCTCTTCTATAAGAACATAATTTATCAAATTTAATTAAATATCTATTCTTTATTTAAAACTGTACATGTTTATAAAGTTCGAAGCGTTCATTTACACGAACTGTTTTCTTTTCGTTTTAATTTTCTAAAAATATATTTTGGTAATGAAAACGGACAATTCATTTACTATTAAAATTTAAACTTAAATGTATGTACAAACACTTTGGTGTATACTTGACAAATATAAAATACAATATAAAAATATACATAAAAGTTAATAATTCTTACGTAAAATAATATTTTAGAATAAATATGAATTTTTAAAAATACAGAAGAATAACAATTTCGTTCATTAGAACGTTCAGAACTTTATTTGCATAAAAAAAAGAATCTAAAGTTCGGAACGTTCATTTGAACGAACTCTTTTCTTTTCGTTTTATTTTATAAAAATGTACCTTTGTAATGAAAATGAACAATTATTTTTAAACAATAATAAGACAGAAGTTAATAATTGTCGCGTAAAGTAATATTTTTTGAATTTTTAAAAATAGAAGACTAACAATTTCGTTTCTTGAACGTTCGGAACTTTATTTGCGTTAAAACTAGTGTTTAATTTGAGGTTATGTCACAGGGTTGAACCTCCTTAAGTATGCAAATAAAGTACCGAACGTTCAAATGAACGAAATTTTTATTCTTCTATTTTTAAAAATTTAGATTTGTTCTAAAATATCATTTTACGTAACAATTATTAACTTTGATGTTATT
>WNHD01001393.1:12237-32936 GCA_011057455.1 Ganaspis sp. Gsp50
AAATTAAAACGAAAAGAAAAGAGTTCGTTCAAATGAACGTTCAGAACTTTAGAAACATCCTTAAGTGGCGATAATTAGCGTGAAATAACGCCAAGTAGTTTCGAGAAGTTTCGAGTAAATTTGAGTAAATACGAATAAATTCGAGTAAATTCGAGTAAATGCGAGTAAATACGAATAAATTCGAGTAAATACGAGTAAATTCGAATAAATTCGAGTAAATTCGAGTAAATACAAGTAAATTCGAGTATCTTCAAGTATCTTCAAGTAGCTTCAAGCAGCGTCGAGTATTTTGAAAAAAGTGATTAATTGAGTACACACACCTTGAGCTCTGTCACCCTAAAAAGTAAATAATTGAAAAGAGAAATTCCCTGGGCTTTAATAGAGACGCCCCTCTCTAACGAGAATCCCTACGTCAAACTTAAGAATCCATTGAAACTGAGAAATCGTTGATCCATTGGGCAGCTAACGAGACTTGGATTTAAATAGCGGCGTATAACCTTTGCAATCTCATATCGTCTGCGATTGACGTTCAGCTCGTATCGTGCCTAGTGCCTTTTATTATCGTTTCAGTTTACCATTTATTCTGTAGTGAATCGGTTTCGTCATTCAAAATGCGTTTATGTGAGTAGACTACAATTTTCCATTTTTATCACATATTTCCACCTGTCTTCCACATTTTTATTTATTTCCATTCTCGTGTATTTTCACATTTTCATTTATTTGCCTTTCATGTATTTTTATTTTCGTCTTTTAACTTTCATGTTTTTTTACTTTCACGTGTCCTGTTTTTTCGTAATTCTGTACTTTTATTGTCGTGTATTTTCATTTTCAAATACTTTCATTTTCATATACTTTTATTATCATATACTTTCATTATCATATACTTCAATTTTCATATACTTTCATTTTCAAATACTTTCATTTTCATATACTTTTTTTATCATATACTTTCATTTTCATATATACTTTCATTTTCATCAATTTTCATTTTCACGTATTTTCACATTTTCATTTTCTCGTCTTTCTTTTAATTTTGCAAATCTTTCTTTTGTAAATTTTCATCCTTACGTTTCTTCCATTCATTTTTTTTATACCTGATCTCGTGGCTTTTAATTTTGGACAATCATTATTATTTATTCTACTCAAAATGAAAACTACTTATCTAAATTATTTCGATAATTATTGGGTACGTGAACAAGCAAAAGTCAATGACAGGTGACAAATTTAATTACGTTTTGAGAAACTAATATTGATACGATATGTCACCGAAACTTGATCAAGAAAGAAACTTTGAAAAATAATTTAAACTTTTTCTGTTTTAAATAATTGCACATTTAGTAATATCACTGAAAAAAAAAGTTATTTGATTCAAATAACCATTTACTTGTCTATTATCAAATAAATATTTATTTGAACCAAGTAATTATTATTTGAATCAAATAAATGGCATTGAATCAAATAAATTTTTTTTTCAGTGATAAGGATTAATGGTTTTTGAATATATATTATGTAGATCTTGAGAATAATCGAATACAGGTCATTAGACTTTTCCATATTCATTATTATCATTTGTTATAAATATTATTTCTTTATTAAAAGTAAGTTTCAAAGAGAAACAAATTATTCAACGTACGCTGTTGTGTGGGGGACTCGACCACCATTATTGTTATTATCGTTATTATTATTATCGCATTATAATATTCTTGCATATTTAATGTTGAGTTTGAAAATATTTTAAAACGCATTATTATCATATTTATCATTTCTTTTTCACTTTTTGAACATTTTGGAATTCAATTACATTTTTTAAATTTTTATTACACTATTCTTTATGTCTCAAATTATTATTATTATTTTATTATTATTTATTATTATTATTCAACTGTTCCTTTATGTTGACCTTTATTTATAATATTATAATTCTGAAGTTCTTTGGCTTTAAGGTCATAAATAATTTGGCAAATTATTTTTGGTATCAGACGTTTCGGAAACTAAGGTGCCCATTCATCAGTGATTCATTCATCATTATTATTATTATTATTATTATTATTATTATTATTATTATAATTATCATTATTATTATAATAATTATTATTATTATTGTTAGTATAATTCTATTAATGTTGTAACTTTTCTTGTTATTATTGCTGTTAATATTGTTGCTATTCCTATTATTACTACTGTTATTACTATTGTTATTATTCTTGATATTATAATTATAATTATTATTATTGTTATCATTCTAATAATTAATAGGACTTTGTCATCTGTCATTAATATATGATTAACAATGCCGCAGATGATAACATAAACAATTTGTACTGAAGATTTTCAAAATAAAACTCAGAATAATAGTAATAATAATAAATAATAATAATAATATTAATAACAATGTAGTAATGCACTACATTATGCAATATTTCAACAAGTTTTTTACACTCTAATTGCATATTCATTATTTAGTTCAAGACGATTTTCATTTTACGAGCATTGACTTCATACTTTAAGTTCTTTTGCGAATAATAACGATTATGTATAAAAATGTTTTCAATATGAAAGACGCAAGCATTAATTATATTTGAAAATTATATAATCTCTAATGTCTTATTGTAAATTGTCGAGAAAATGCAAAATCAATCTAATGGAACATGTAACACACCTAATATTTATTTTTAATGTTTCATTTTTTGTTACTCCACCCGATTTCAAAAAAGAGTAATAATAATAATAATCATCATCATCATCATCTCATAATTACAATTAATTAATACAAAAAGAGTAATAATAATAATAATAATAATAATAATTACAATTTATTCATTTATTCTAAATCCAAGCTATATACCTACAATAGCAATCAAAACTTTGTTTTGCAAAAAAATCATCAAAATTAAAAAAAATGTTAGAAATAAATAAACAAATAATTTATTAACGATTGACTGTATTTATAATTTAATTATAAATTATTATTTATAATTTCTATAACTACCATGTCATTAATCTCCTAACTAATTGGATTCACATTTAAATGTTCATTTCCCAATTGAAATTTCTTTTCAATAAAAACCTCAAGTATATAAAGAAAGAGAAAAAAAGTCAGTTATTTTTTTTATCAAAAAGTAATAAAAATCATTTTACATAACTTATCACTATACGAATAAGAATTTCTAAACAAAATAGAGCATAAATACAATATTAATGAATAACTTTGCGGTCATCAGATCTATAATTCTTTCAAGGATTCAGTTACATTTTGTCTTAAGAATATTCTTTCCAGAATACTGACTAAATGACTCATGATTGACGGTAATTCTGTAAAAAAGGAACTCTTACTAAGTTTTAAAAATTAATTACTCTTTACCTGTTTCCCAAGAAATATTATTTAAAAGAAAAATAATTTTTTCAGAGAAACAATGCAGATAATGTCAATTAGACATACATTAACAAGTCATTCATTTGGATTTTAAATAAACCTATAAAATCATAATCGATTTAAATTAATTGAAATTTATTATTCAAAAATTAGGTATTTAAAATTGAAACTGAAAAACTTAAAATTGAAAACGAGACTTACTTAAAATTGAAAACGAAATTTACTAAAAATTGGAAACGAAACTGAAAATCAGAAACGAAACTGAAAATTGAAAAACGAACTTAAAATCGGAAACGAAACTCAAGTACAAAAAAGGTAACATTTCTAAACGAAAATTAAGGAGTGGATTTTTCCGATTCCGAGATGAGTGTTTTGTATTAAATATACAAAATATTTATACATTCATATGTAACACCTTGATATAATCAGATGTGAATAAATGAGAATTGAAAAGGCAAATGTCTGAATCGATAAAAGAACTGTGACCGATGATCTTTATGATGCTCGTTATTCTTCAATCATTTTGATAACTGTAATAGGCACTTAAATTATACACACATAGAGTGTTGGACACGTACCCTTCTTACAGACATAAAATATTTCTAGACCAAAAACAGTTGCAATTTTTGCAAAAACAGTTACAATTTTTTGCAAAAATAGTTGCAATTTTAACAATGCACACAATTTTACTCTAAATTAAGAACTGTGTTTTGAAAAAAGTTGCTAAAATTTATATTCAAAAGTTTGCAATTTATATAGATAAACATCTGCAATTTTGTATACAATTTTTTTTAGTACAAACATCAAATTGTTCTTCTAGGAAAACTTAAAATTTGATAAAGTACAGAATTAATCTTTTACATTAATTAATACTAACATTGTTCTTATAAATATGATTCACGGAAGATTTTCCCAACTAAGATTAAGTATTTTTCTCAGAGAGAAATAAAAAATATTAAATTTAAATGAGAATATAAAATAAATGATAATATAAATGATAAAATAAATAATAAAATGATAAACTAATAATGAAATGATAAAATAAATAATGAAATGATAAAATAAATAATAAAATAAATGATAAAATAAATAAAATAAATGACAAAATAAATACTAAAATAAATGGTAAAATAAATAAATGATAAACAATTTAAGTAAATAAATAGTAATTTATCTCAAGATCTATTTAAACCAAATGATTCTTTCAATCCAAATAAACCGCCGATAAAATTTTATCCAAACTGTATAATTTTTAAAACACTTAAAAGAAAAATAAAACAAAAATTCTCGTTTTTTTTAATGACTAAAAAAAAGAGTCTAAATACTCTTTTCTTTTCTCTTTCAAATTTTCAAGTCCATTTTTGCACCGAAATTGTTAGAAAATTGAACAAAATTGTGGTTATTATAATTTATATTGTATCATTCGTTCTATATTTTGGCCCCTCCCATCTTGAACCTGATCAAAAGACGACCCTGACCGTATTGTTTTAATTCTGGAGTTAAAGTCACGTGCGTATGTAAATAATATCGCGATTTCTGCATTTATAATTATTTTCATATATATGACAAAAATGATAAAGATTCTTCCTTGGTTTAAAGTTGTATCAATTTATTTTTTTATAACAATTAAAAAATAATAGACACTTTTTTGTTTAAAGTTTTTTAAAATAAAATAAAATAAAATAAAATAAAATAGACAAATTATTTACATGTGACAAAAATTATAATGATTCTTCCTTCGTGTAAAGATTTACAAATTTATTTTTTATAAATTCAAAATGATAGAAAGACATCTCTTTTGAAGATATTGTTATAATATACGATGTGTTATAGCAAATGTATATTAGAATTAACATTTATTCAATTTTTAAGCTATTTTTTTAATTATTGAAAAAACAAAATATTCAAAATATCACAATTTTTTCCACAATTTTTTTAATCTGCTCGTTTTCTTATTTCGTAAATAAAACAAACGTTTGCAACACTTTATTTAAACAAATGTCTTTACACTTGAAATAATATTTTTCTGGTAATTGAAAACGGAAAACGGATTTATACTATTTCTTTTTAAACCAGTATTTCTTAACACTTTCTAAATTTATTTCCCGCTTCTTTTTCAACAATTGCTTTTGTTTTATTTCACGAAAAAACGATTTTTATTTCAATTTAAAGGAATATGATTTAAATAGATTTTTATTTCAATTTTGCCATATAAGCTTCAAAAATCACAAGAGCCAAAAATGAAATAAAATTGAAAAAAGTAACAAAAGAAAATCGATTAAAAGGGTTTTTTGTAACGTCAGTATTAACCTCTTTTAATTAACTGCCGATATATTTATTTTGGAGCAGTATTTTGAATTTTAAGAAAAATGGTATCATGTGCTGTAATCACGATAAACAAGAGTTTGTATAATATACATTTTGTTTTTATTTTAACAATCCTTGAACTAAACTAGTTCAGAAGTATTAATTATGTTATCTTATCATTATGTCCAATTAATTCATTTCCAAGTTGATTTACAAAATACGTAAGTTCCAGATGTAGCGTTGGACTTTGATTATGAAAAATGATAATTGCCATTGAAAAAGTTATACAAATTTGGAAAAAATTATATTTAAAAATGATTCATATTAATTAAAACATCTCCAATCTTTTTGTTTGTTGCTACAAAATAATTTAAACGTCTAATCAAATCGAGAAGGTAAAATCGCGAATTAAAAATTATAAACAGCTATAAAAATGAGAATGTAAAAAGTGTAAAAAAAGCGTTTAGTGAGTAAAAAAATGCCCTTAAAATTCTAAAAGTTGAAATGATGGAAAATGTTCTACTTCAAA
Source organism: Ganaspis sp. Gsp50 (assembly GCA_011057455.1). NCBI lineage: Eukaryota > Metazoa > Arthropoda > Insecta > Hymenoptera > Figitidae > Ganaspis > Ganaspis sp. Gsp50. Next base: position 18,447 of record WNHD01001393.1, read on the forward strand.
TAAAAATGTATCTAAATTAGACAAAAGAAATAATTACTTTTGGACATTAGCAGTTCAAAAATATAATGAAGTTCAATATGGTATATAATGTTGAATCAATCATGAATAAATTTAATGAATAATTTATAACCAAGTGTGCCAAAGATTCAATTATTGATCTGCAGAATAATTTTAATGGAAAAATAATTCTCTTCAGTTATTCAATAAATTCAGATTCAATTTACATTGTAATCTCGAAATCTAATTGGTCGAATTTGACTTGCAATTATTTTAATCCTACGTTTCGAATATTAAATAAACATAATGTTTGACAGCAAAAGTGCCACTTAAAGTAATTTCAAAAAATAACTATACAACTTTTTTACTACAATTTTTTAAACTACAATTTCTTTACTACAATTTTTTCAAATAGAATTCTTTCCAACTACAATTTTTAACTACAATTCTTTTAAACTACAATTTTTTAATTACAATTATTTTCAACTACAATTTTTTAAATTACAATTATTTTCAACTACAATTTTTTAAACTACAATTATTTTCAACTACAATTTTTTAAACTACAATTCTTTTCAACTACAATTTTTTTAACAACAATTCTTTTCAACTAGCATTTTTTCTATAATTTTTTTAACTACAATTATTTTTACCAGAATTTTTACGAAACGTTTCGTTTTTGCTACAATTGTATAGTTTTTTTCTTGGAAATTTTATTTCAAGAATTGTGACTGTACAAGAAGAGTATATAAAACAGTTAATCAAGTGAAGAAACTAGAAAGTAGAAGTCAATCTGTTATTATGTGATTACTGTAATAGTGTTTCTTTATCTATTACCTATATGCCTAAATCCTTGATCAATTCGGAGAGAATTTCATGTGTGAAAGCTATAGGTAAATTTAAAAATGACCTCGCACTTGGTATTTAAAATTCAGTATAATTTTGTGTCAATGGCATGCATAGATATAATATCTTTACAGTCTACAAAAAAATGCTAACTACGAGGAAAATCATCCAAAATTAAAAAAAAAATTCTTAAATCTTCCTTATCAATTAAAAAAAAAAATTGGCAACTACACAAATTACACTTTCGTGTGTGCACTACTTTTAGATAATATATTTGTAAACAAATATTTTTTTATCTGCCTATTTAAACATATACTTATAAACATAAAGTATACGTAAACACATACTTTTTTATGTACGTATACTATTTCTAAACAAGTACTTTTTTATTTTTATTTGTACAGAAATATATTTTTTATCTGTAGTACTTGTAAACAAATACTATTTTCATATGTATACTATTTGTGTACAAAAACTGTCAATAAAATGAAAAATAACAAAATTGATATAACTTAATAATTAATACATTATTAATTGATAAGATAATAATAATACTAAGTTGTAGCCACTTTTAAATTGCGCCTAAATCGTATTTTTCCAAGTGTTTTAATTTTGTTGCACAACTCTGCTATTTTAGATTAAAAGCATAAAAACATTGTAACATGAATGCCTTCCTTTAAAAATTGCGTTACTACCATAGAACTTCCGTTATTTATTTTTTTACAGCAATTTCCTGTTTAGCTTGAGAGTTTCGGGTAAAATCCCACTTTTCTAAAATTAGTTTTTTTCTTTGTCAATGATTCAATGTAAAAACTCACCTCATAGAATGTTCATTCAATATTCTTGTCCTCTGCATAAAGAACCTGAAACGTAAAAATTAATAAATTAACTTACACAAAAATGCATGTTTCTATTTATTAAAATCGTTACATTTCATTTGTTCCAAGATTTATTGATTTAATTTTTTATACAATTGAGCTTTAATTGCAATTTTATTCTATATTTCAAGGAAAAAATGAAGTAATTTTAAAAAATGAAGTAATTTAAAAAATGAAGTAATTTAAAAAACTGAAGTAATTTAAAAATGGAAATTTTAGCTAAAGAACAAAATTTTATTGCATTTATAAAAAGTATTCATTGGTTTTTATAGTTCCCTGAAGATCTTGGTATTACATATAAAAACTGTAAACAATCATATAAACTGGAAAAGGATAAAAATATTAGGAAATATGTATTATAAAGTTGAACATAAAAAACAGTTTGTGAAGGAAGTTTCTATATATGATGAATTTTATTCATACGATGAATCAAAATAATTATTTAAAAAAAACCTATTACGAGTAACTAATGTTAACAAAAGTTGATTTCAAAATTTACATCTGCAGATGTAGCACATATGGTGAAGTCATAAAATACTTGATTAAAGTAAGGAAAATTAATTGTAAAGAAAATTAATATTGTAAAGAAAATTGAGTATAAATAATTAATTGTAAAGAAAATTAATTGTAAATAAAATTAATTGTAAAGAAAATTAATTATAAAAAAAATTAATATTAAAAACAATTAACGGTAAAGAGAATTAATTGTAAAAATAATTAATAGCAAAAACAATTAATTATAAAGAAAATTATAATTGTAAAAAAAATTAATTGTAAAGACAATTAATTGTAAAGAAAATTAAATATAAAGACAATTAATTGTAAAGAAAATTGAATGTAAAAAAATTAATTCTAAAGAAAATTAACTGTAAAGAAGATACATTTTTTACATCCATTTTAAAAAATAATGTTCTTTAACATCAAGTCTAAACTTTTTTTATGATAGACTAAGAATGATGAATGTTTTTTTTTAAACCGAGTTACTTAAATGCGCAGATATCAATCACAATAATTGTATCATTCAATGATTACTCAACCACAAAAAATACCATTTTTGAATCATAAATTTGAAGACCAAATAAAATAATCTTCAAAATAATTCCCGTAAATCCTAGAATGAATCATAGTAAAATATCACCGTGACCTGTATTTTCATTCAATTTTTTATTACTCTTTTTTAATGTAAATATATTGCTTGAACGATTACAACCTTGGTGAATAAAACTCCCGTGAATTTTTCTTGTGTAAAATTCATATCTTTTTTAAATGCGGAAAAGAAAAAAAATAAAATTATGATACTGAAAAGCCGTTCATTCAACAAAATTCATGAATTAAAAGTCTTTTATATAAAAAAATCTTTCTTTCTTTCTTGTTTTATAAAAATCAATCACAATTGTTAAAGACATTGTTTAAAGAGTGTCTTTAATAAACTTGAATATGGACCGAAAGGCTGAATATTACCTATAGAATAAATAATTAACTTGAATGTAATTAATGTCATCAAGCGGATTATTTTATTTCATTTCTATTTTATAAACAACATTTTTGCCTAAAGTTTTTTAAATCAAATTTCATGAATAAAAAAAATTCCTTTTTTACTGTTTTTCTTTCACGTTTTTTCTTATACGTTTTTTTTTATCGTTTTTACAGTTTTTATTTTGCGGTTTTTCTTTTGCGTTTTTTCTTTTGCAATTTCTTTTTTTACTTTTTTTTCTTTTACGGTTTTTTCTTTGACGATTTTCTCTCTTACGATTTTCTCTTTAAAATTTTGGTGTTTTTTACATTATTTATGACATTTAAGTTTCTCATGCGTTTCTATTGCAATACGTATGCACATCGTACACTAATTTCTTTAATTTTCCAGTTTTTCCTTTTGTATTTTACGATAAGACACTTTTTATATCCAAGACACAAAAAGTGACTCAACCACGTAGTTTTTTATTCATTATTTCTCATACACACGACACATGCTTACATACAAAACATGCATATATACATATAACACATAAAACACATACATACACATACATACACATGGAAAAAACACACACAAAGTTTCTTGACTATCTAATAGTTATAATTATTTCCCGCAAACTTCCGTACATATATTTATCTGATAAGTATACCTGGACTATTTCTTTTGCTAAACAAAATTACATTTTCATTTGTTTAAAGTTTGCTAGGAATGTTGATGCGAGTGTAAAAATAATGCATGACTCATTATTAAGTCACGTGTTACAAAAGAGGCGGAAGGATTAGATAAAGTATAGATTGAATTGCTGGTTTGAGGTATCTTTGAAGTCATCAGTTGTCATTTATCAATGTTTTAACGTGGTTGTCTTGTTCCCTTGAAAAATACATTCTGAAAATTTGATAAGAACGAAAGACGTGAATCACAGGTAGAACAATATATCTGAGGGGCGGCAGAGTCCATATATTAATGGTCAACTTTAATTTTTGTTTCAGTTATATTTTTGTGTGCGTTAATAGCATACACGATGGCAGCAGCAGTTGACAATAAAGTGACACCTCTTCAAGCTGTTAGCGATGGTGCCGAACAATTTTCCACAAACTTTTTCAAGGTAACAGTTCGTAATGTCTGTTTAATTCTTTAACGCGATGATCATATTTTTCAACTTGAAATATCATCTATAGACTCAACCCTTTTTTTATTATTATTTATAGCGGAATTAAAAATTAGTTGAAGTTTCAAAAAAGAAAAAAAGAATTGCAAACGACAATTGCAAACAATTACAAATAAAACAAATAAAAAAAGATTAAATAAATGAGGAAGAAAAAATGATCTCGAGTATAAAACAAGTCGTGTATTGAGACGCGTAAAACTATTCTACAAGTATAATAAAAAAATATTGTTTTATGTAGAAAATAATTGCTTTATGTAGAAAACTATGGTTTTATGTAGAAAATAATTGCTTTATGCAGAAAACTATTGTTTTATAAAGAAAATAATTGCTTTATGCAGAAAACTATTGTTTTATGTAGAAAATAATTGCTTTATGTAGAAAACTATGGTTTTATGTAGAAAATAATTGTTTTATGTAGAAAACTATTGTTTTATGAAGAAAATAATTACGTTAAGTATAGAAAACAATTGTTTTATGCTATAACTATAGTTTTATATTATATATTTTTTTGTAATACAATTTAAAATAAATAAGTTCTTTTGCATTGTATTTTTAAAACAAATTCACACCTTTTCTTCAAGTTTTAAATAATTGCCAATAACAGAACAAATCCAACTTGTTAACGTTATTTGCTTATAAAAACAACATTGTATTCGTAACATTTAAAATAAGGGGTCAGATAAGTAAAAATTTCGTTTAATTAAAAGTCCAGAAGTTCAATGATGTCCAAAAGAACAAATACACAAAATTGATTACACGCAAATTTAATGAATAAAAAAAGTACAAATTAAATTGATTTCAAGAGGTATTATATAGAGGTATTGTTGAAAAGAAATCTTATCGGAGCTGGTTAAAATGATAAGAAACATATATAGAAAAAGGTAAAATTATTTGTTCAATAAGTATGTTTTTCCTGAAGAAATTTTCTTTTCGCAAAATTGGACTATTGCAAACTAATATAATTTTCACAATCTTCTGGAAAAACTGACAAAACTGATCAATAACTTCTGGTCAAACTGAACATATTTAAAATAGAAATAAAAATTAAAAAATAGAAATACATAGAATAATAGAATTCGAAATAGAAATAAAAAAATAGAATATAGTAACAGAAAGAAAAATAGAAACAGAAAGTCTATACACATTCGTTAAATATAACTGTAATAATATATTAAGACATAAAGTCCTCTATAAGGATAAGCAAAAATGTTGAAACAAGGCTTTCATATGGGGAAACAAAAACAAAAAAATTTATCAATCGACACTTTGCCAATATACATATAAATAATTTATTGTTCAAAATCGTCAACATTTTGAGTAATTTAAATTTAAAGAATGTAATTCAAAGTTTCAAATGCAATTAAAAGAAATGATGAAAAAACTCGATAAAAACAATTATGATTTATTTTCAGACTGTGGCAGAAGAACAATCAGGAAACCTTATCACTTCCCCCTTAAGTGCAAATGTCGTCCTATCTATGGCATCGTATGGTGCACGTGATAATACCAAAAAACAAATGCAGGAAGTTCTTAAAATGCCAGAAGAAAATCTTGCAAAAGCTGGATACCAAAACCTCATTGAAAGCCTAAACGTGAGTAAAAATTTTTACATAAATTTTATATGATATTAATATTCATTTCTTGTATGTACAATATATGCATAATTTACAGTCAAGAGCATATTAGATAAAATTAATAATAAATAAAACAATAAACAAAAAAATAAACAAAACAATAAACAAAATAATAAATAAAGCAATAAAGAAAATAAAACAGAAACAAATAAACAATCAACATACATGAGAAAAATCTTGAAAAAGGGAAGAAATAAACATAAAATATGATAATAATAATAGTAATAATAATAATAATAATAATAATAATAATAATAATAAAAATAATAATAATAATAATAAAAATAATAATAATTATAATAATAATAATAATATCATATACTCATAATAATACATATATGTAATAAGCCAAAGAAATTCCAAAATATTAATTTATAAAAAGTTCAAATTAAAGGAATACAATATTAATACATAATAATCTTTAAATATGCAAATTTTTTTATTTGAATCCATCCTCTAAACAATTTTCTATATTCTAAACACAATTTGCTTTAACATAAAAAAATTAACAAACCGATAAATACAATAAACAATTTCCTAAATTACAGAGTGTCAAGGAGGTGGAACTTAAACTCGCAAACAAGATCTTCCCTAACAAACATCTTGAAGTTAAGCCAGAATTCAAAGCCTTAACAAAAGAAAGTTTCTTATCAGAGGAGCAACAGGTAGACTTTTCAAAAACCGCCGAAGCTGCAAAAATCATCAATACCTGGTGCGAGGATAATACCAACAAAAAAATCAAAGATCTCATCAAGCCTGGTAAGAAATTAAAAAAGATTTTACAAATTTCAAAATGTTTAAATTCGCATCTGTTACAATTAGAAACGAATCGAATATAGAAGAAAGTGAATCGAATGGAGACGAATAGAATCGAATTGAATTGAATAGAATCGAATTGAATTGAATAGGATCGAAAAGAATCGAATAGAATCGAAATTAATTGGATCGAAATGAATTGAATCGAATTGAATTTAATAGGATCGAAAAGAATCGAATAGAATTTAATATAATCGAAAATAATCGAATAGAATTGAAAAGAATTGAATAGGATCGAAAAGAATCGAATAGAATTGAAAAGAATCAAATAGAATTGAAAAGAATCAAATAGAATTGAATATAATCGAAAGGAATCGAATAGAATTGAAAATAATTGAATAGAATCGAATTGAATAGGATCGAAAAGAATCGAATAGAATCGAATAGAACATGAAGAAACAAATTACAAATTTATTAATAATCAAATAAAACATTTCCAGATGATCTTGACGCCAGCACTGCAATGGTTCTCGTGAATGCAGTTTATTTCAAAGGCCAGTGGAAAACGAAGTTCAATCCTAACAACACCCAAGACAGAGATTTCCATCTTGATGATAAAACTGTCAAGAAGGTGCCAACCATGTACAAAAATATGAAAATCCTCTATGGAGAACTTCCCGAAATGAAAGCCAAATTCGTGGAAATCCCATACAAGGTAGATATTCTTCAAAAGCACTTTTTAAACATTTTCAGTAAATACTATTTTGGCTAAAACAATTACTTAATGTTATTTGTGAAAAAATAAAATATTGATAATTTCAAATTAAAACCAGGGTGACGAAGTAAGCATGATTATTGTTCTTCCTGACGAAATCAACGGCCTCAAAGAAGTCGAATCAAAAATGGGACAATTGAACCTTAAGACCCTTAGACAGAAAGGAATCCCCAACCAAGAAGTCGAATTATACCTTCCAAAATTCAAGATTGAAAGCTCTATTGATCTTAACAACGTTTTAACTAAGGTAAATTGATCTATTGATTTATTGAATTGAATCATGGATATTTAATACTTCAATCAAATTGAATTAAATTAATCATCCAATTGCTGGCTTTCTTTAAAATTTCATTTAATTTTTATTTTTCTTGAATTAAGATTGTAACTGTTTAATTGCTTTTTCGTTTTGAACGCTGTAATTGTTTATTAAAGTGTTGTTTAAAAGCACGTTGCGTTTCTTTAAAAGATTATTTAAAAGCACGTTGTAACTGTTTAAATTATTGTTTAAAAGCACGTTGCAATGACTCAAATCAGAGTTTAAAAGCACGAAGCGTTTCTTTAAAAGATTGTTTAAAAGCACGTTACAATGGTTTAAACCACCGCTCAAAAGCACGTTGCAATTGTTAAAAAGATAGTTTAAAAGCACGTTGCAATTGTTAAAAAGATTGTTTAAAAGCAAGTTGCAATTGTTAAAAAGATAGCTTAAAAGCACGTTGCAATCGTTTAAAAGAGTGTTTAAAAGCACGTTGCAATTGTTCAAAAGATTGTTTAAAAGCACGTTGTAATGGCTTAAATCACAGTTTAAAAGCACGTTGCAATTGTTTAAATAATTGTTTAAAAGCACATTTTAATGGCTTAAATCACAGTTTAAAAGCACGTTGCAATTGTTTGAATGATTGTTTAAAAGCACGTTGCAATGACTTAAATCAGAGTTTAAAAGCACGAAGTGTTTCTTTAAAATATTGTTTAAAAGCACGTTGCAATTGTTCAAAAGATTGTTTTAAAGCACGTTGCAAAGGTTTAAACGATTGTTTAAAAAAAATTGCAACGTGCTTTTAAACAATATTTTGAACAATTGCAACATGATTTTAAACTATCTTTTTAATAATTGCAACGTGCTTTTGAACGGTGGTAATAATTGTCCCAACTTGTTATCAATTGCAATTGTTTAATTAAATGTTGAATAATTACAGATGGGAATGGGAGAAATGTTTACTGACCAAGCCAACTTCCGCAATATTGCTGACACTGATCTCAAAGTAAGCAAAGTTGTACAAAAAGCCTTTATTGAGGTCAATGAAGAAGGAGCCGAAGCTGCCGCAGCCACTGGTAAGTTCTATAAAATAATTTTTACTCCAATTATTCATTTTTTGGTATCGCTTCTAAAATAAAATTTTAGAGAGGCTCTGGATATTTTTAAAAATTTAAACAATCATTTTCAAAATTCGATGCCAAATGTTCGAAAAGTCTGACAAATGTTCATATAATTCCTATTATTGCTTCCTCATTGAGAAAGTATTATTTAAAATATAGATAATTAATATTACATCATCTGTAAACAAGATGAGAATTTTGTTTTATCAATACTAAAATGATTACATGAATTAACAAGCAATTGATAAATAGACAATGATAAGAAAATAAATGAGTATTGGTCAATAAAAATGTTTCAATAAATTTTGTATGAAAAAAATAATGGTTTATGAAATAATGTTAATAAAAGATGATATAAATATGATATTTTGAAGGACACATTAGCGAACAATAAATATTATATTAGCGAACAATAAATAATTTTTACAATCTAAGAAAAGCTTTATAATAAAAGCTTAATTTTTTCAAGCAATAAAAAAGCAGTTTTACAATCTTCAAAAAAGTGAAAATTTGTTTTTATTCAAAGATCTAAATGAATGTAAAACACAAAAATGTTTTTCCGGAGTATCTCTAAAATGTATATTTTCTTTTTTACGCGGTGGCAGGCTTTGCAGCTAATTTTATAAAATCAAAAACTTGTACACATGCTAAACACGAAACATGAAAGCAAACATACACATATTATATGTAAAAATTCAGCAAAAGTGAACCACGCAATGCAAAATTGACGAATTTATCATACAACATACAACACATATATACGTATACGAATTCGGCTTGGTTTTTCTAAACAATTGCTTTTTCAAATCCATTATTTAAAATAGCTTTGAGTTTATGCTGGTCAACTTCTTATCAATTTGACTTGTTCAATTTTAAGTCAAAGATGGCTTATTACGCGCATGAGCATTTTTTTAATGCTATCTAGGAATGCAACTCAGCATGGATTTTTTTTTAAATTTAACAGACTGCATGAAATTTATCCTTAAAATCGCGTACGAATCAAAACACCGTTTAAAAGTTTCATTGGTATTCGCATATGAGTGGATAACTTTCTTCAAAAAAGCAGAAAAAGAATAGAATAAGAAAAAGAACTAGAAATAATAATAAATAAAATAATAATAATAATAAAGAAGAAATTAAAAATTATGAATTAAAAACTATAAATTAGAAATTGTGGATTAAAAATCATAAATTAAAAATTAAAAACCATAAATTACAAATTAAAAACCATGAATTATAAATTAAAAGCCATAAATTAAAAATTAGGGACTAGAGAATTAAAAAACAGTCGCAATTGAGAATTAAAAAATAAATAGAAATAAATCATGATTAAAATAAAATAAAAACGAATAACTAGAAAACACAAAAATTTTAAGAATTGAAGTATTGAAAAATAATATCTAATCAGAGAATAAAGAACATTATTTTTATTAACAATATGATAGGAAATTGAAGATTGCACTATAAGAACAGGGGTCATTACTTTTGTTTTTGAGATATTTTCGTGTCAAAGAAATAAAAAAAAAAAAAAAATATTAACAAAAATGTCACTTTAATATATGCTTTTAATGTCCAAGACACGAAATGATATAAATGATAAAAAAACAATATAATAATAAAAATAGTACCAATAATAATAAAAATAGTACTAATAATAATAAAAATAATACTACATAATAATATCTCATAATTGAATATGGAAGGATTTACGACTGAATTACTGCTAATAATAAAAATAGTGTAAATAATGACAAAAATATTATAAATAATAAAAATCTTGTAAATAATAAAAATAATAGTAACAATGTGTATAATTTATAATAATAATATTAAACAGAAACAATAATTTAAAATTTAATAGAAATAAAAAAAATATAAACTAAAAATAGGAAATAAAAAATTAGAAAATAAAACATAATAAAAACATGAAAATTAGAATATTAAAATTAAGAAATAAACAAAAATCGTACATTTTAAATAAAAGCTAAACAAAATAGATCCTTTCATTAATGATCAAGTTCGGTCCAGCTGGATGCTGTATATCGACTTTGATAAAAGTAAGGTTGTAAAAATATTATTTATGCCAGTTTTCGTTTGATAAGCGAAAATCAAATGAGAATATTATTTATTTCTTTGAAGAAAAAAAATGAAAACGCGATATGACAGTATTTTTACAATTGTTTAAATAATGCTGATACTAATATCACGCTCATTATGCGGCTAATAGTTGATAAGAGCCAAAAATAGCAGTTATTGAATAAATTATCGCATAAAATCTCGGAATGCATGTGGGAAATCATTTCCATTGTATTCTTTATGGAAAAGGAAATTAATTTGGGTGGATAAATCTGTCTTCATCTCGCTAAAGAGTATAAAAATCTGACATCTATAGCTAAAAATTAAAACACTGACATCTTTTGCCAAACATTAGCAAATTTATTATTTATTTATCAATGTCATTCCTCACTGAAGTGAATATTTGACATTGGTTATGTCATCTTTCGTGAAAGTTGAAAGAAACTTTAAAAAGAAAGTTGAAGCACTTAAAGAGAATCAATTTATCAGTTTTATTGAATTGATTAAACGGAATTATTTCAATTCAAGAAAATGCCAAATAAAATGTCAATTTAATTGTTAAATTCAAAGATTAAATTTAATGGTTGAATTTAAAGATTAAATTTAATGGTTAAATTTAAAGATTAAATTTAAGGATTAAATTTAAAGACTAAATTTAAATACTAAATTTAAAGATTTAAATTTAAAGATTTAAATTTAAAGACTAAATTTAAATACTAAATTTAAAGATTAAATTTAATAGTTAAATTTAATGGTTAAATTTAATGGTTAAATTTAAAATTCGTTTAAGTTCAAAGGATAAATTTAAAGATTGCATTTAATGGGCAAATTTAAGGCTTACATTCAGTGGTTAAATTTAATTCTTAAAACCAATGATTAAATTCAATTAAATGTTTTAAACATTTTTGGAATTGATTCACAATTGATGCCTATCATTAACAAAATTTAATGTAACATATGATAATCACAATCATAATCAAAATGCATTTTCAAGTTTTAGAAAATCACTCTCAAGCAGCATACATTTTTTTAAAATTGGAAACAGCATTAACATTTTTAAAAATAATGATTAAAAATGTTAATTATTATAACCTGATTCAATCATAATTTCACGAACGATTCGATTGCATAAATTAAATCATACTCATACTATCTAACTTTCAATTAATCTCGCAATAATAAAAATCATACCTAACTTCAACCTGCTCTAATATTTAAACTATCTATCAAATAAAACCCTTAAACAAGTTCTCATTCTAAAAATCCGATGAAACGTGTATTAAAAAATTAATCACTGGTTTGGTTGATTAAACGAATTAATAACAGTAGAGATTGGAATTGGTTTCGGTTCAATTAATCAAGATGGTGAAGGAAAATTCATATTTGAAAAAATGAAAATCTTGAAACATTTGTTGTCTTTTTTTTTATAGAATTCAGAGCTCTTGCTTACTCCGCATTAATTCCATGGCCCACGATAACGTTTTCAGTCAACAAGCCATTTTTATATGCAATAGTTCACAATCTAGTTGAAACAAGTGACCAAGATTCATTTCCAATCTATATTTCCGAAGTAGCATTATTTAATGGTCATGTCACTGAACCAAAATTATAATTTCAATTAATTTGTATTTCTACATATACCTCATTAATGTTAACACCTGATTATAAAAATCATTGTAAATAAACATCATTGAATCTGAAAAATAATATCTCTAGACTCCATTACTCTCTATAATAGTATATAGTAAAATATATTATCTTTAATGATAAATTTATTTTATAAACTTCACAAAATTGATTTTAAAAAATACATTTCTGTATAGCTCATAATTTTTGTAAGGCTCATACTTTTTATGAGACTCAAAATTTTTATCAGACTCATAATTTTTATAAGGCTCATACTTTTTATGAGACTCAAAATTTTTATCAGACTCATAATTTTTATAAGGCTCGTAATTTTTATAAGACTCAAAATTTTTATCAGACTCATAATTTTTATAAGACTCAGAATTTGTATAAAGCTCATAAATTTTATAAAGTTCAACATTCTTATAGAGCTTAAAATTTGTATAAAGCTCAAAATTTGTGTATAGAATTCATAAAATTTAATAAATTTCACAAGACTTGGATATGAGGAGATTTTTATTAGCCTCACAAGACTAATAACAAATGTCGTATAAGAATATTTTCAGTAGAAATGGAATTTTATCTTTTTTATAGGATACTCGCTAACTTTGCGGATTGATAGTCCTCCAGAGCCCACGAAAGAATTTATAGTCGACAGGCCATTTTTCTACATGTTAATTGGCGACTTAATTTATAGGGATGAGCAGACTGATATGTTTGATTTTGCTGACGTAACATTGTTCAATGGACGTGTTACAGACCCTCAAAGATAGTTTTAGCCATTTTGTATTTTATATTTTAGTATTAAAACATTTGTAAATACGTTTTTTTTAAATTCAAATTAGTTATATATAGTATTCTTTAAGTTTAATACAACATAGAAACGAATAAACAAATTTCTTCTAAAATTGATTTTTATCTAAAACAACCCTTTTCCAAATTATTGGCCAGGTTTCACGAAATTTCATTGCCCATTATTTTTTCTTCGTAAATTTTTAAACTCTTATCAAAGTGTGTTCACATTTTGCCCAATCCATTATTAAAATCAATTAAAATCGATTACAATCAATTACAATCAACTACAATCAATTACAATCAATTATAATCAGTTACAATCAATTGAAATCAATTACAATCAATTATAATCAGTTACAATCAATTGAAATCAATTACAATCAATTATAATCAATTATAATCAATTACACAATCAATTAAAATGCGTTAAAATACATTAAAACCAATTAAAATGAATTAATCAATTTATCAATCAAGGGTGAAAATTTGCGAATCAAGAAATTTGAGGGATTTTAATTAGCAAATTTTAGAATTTAAATAGACATAAATTATTGAACTTGCGGAAAATTGGAAATAAAACGAAAATTGTTAATTTCAATTATTATTAATTAAAATATTAACTTTTGTAAATTGCATTTGAGTTTTTATAACTCAATTTACCGAAACGATAAAAAATGTCCAAATTAGTATCTATTTTATAAATTAACGCAAATTCAACAAAGAGGAGTATTTTCAACAAAAAAAATATAAAAAGATAATTAATTAGTAAATAATACACAATTCATCGATTTGTCTATAAATTGTCACAGAATAATTCATATATAATTAATAAGCAGTTGATAAATTATTACAAACTAATCGATGCTTGTGAAATTTTACTGATTATTAAAAAAAACACGGAAAAATAAATAGGTCGACTTTTGAATTAGAAAAAGTTGTCACTTTTTTTTTACTAGACTTTCAATTTGATTAAATAGTTTTAATGATAGAGCGTCCAAGCGCCTGTCCTGCCGGAAGCGCTCAAATGAGTACTTTTGGACAGGCGTTATAAAAGTACTTTAGGTTGGGATAAATTTAAAGTATAATAT
>WNHD01001394.1:0-19317 GCA_011057455.1 Ganaspis sp. Gsp50
AATTTATCCCAACCTAAAGTACTTTTATAACGCCTGTCCAAAAGTACTCATTTGAGCGCTTCCGGCAGGACAGGCGCTTGGACGTTCTATCATTAACTTTCAAGGTTCATTTCGATTTTTATGTCATTTATTTTGTTACAGGCACATGTTTGTAGAATCAACGAAAAATAACTGAAATTCCAGTAATTCTAGTAAAAGTAAAACTAGTAAAAATTCCGATTGAAATCGTGAGAAGCAGATCATTGCAATTTTAGTGAACAACTAATTCTCAAAAATGAAAATGAAACAACTTGAAAGCCTTTTATTAAAAATTTATTTCACTGTAGTTAAAAAATATGTTTTTAAATAATCGAAAATAGCTCTTGTTTTCTTAAAAAAAATTATTATCTTCCACTTAATTGTTATCACTGTTTTTATAATTGAAAATTCATATAATATTCTTTTGATTTGAACAAATTTAAAATTATGATTTGTTACTCACCAACGATGGCAGCAGTGAATCGCAAAATTTCTGTATTCTTCCTTCTCGACATTCTTATTTTCAGACAAAATGTATTATTAAAAGAAGAATAATTAAGGTTTGAAAAGATATAAAAATTAATCGAGAGTTATTATTAATTTAAAACGAACAACATTAATGAGGATATAATAATTAATGAAGACAAAATGGTTCAACTCGTTAAGTTCAATAATTATGTATATTTCTGACACGTATTGATTTTCTTTTGCAATTAAATTGGATTTTCTAATCATTAAATTCTAGCAACTAAATTAATTTCTTCAATTACATAAAATTTAGTTAAAATTGTATCAAATTTTATAATAATTGATTTGAATTAAAATGTTTATTACAATTCAATCGAATTGCATTATAATAGAATCAAATTTTGTAACCTACGAATCGACTTTCGTGCAATTTTAACTTTCAAAAATTTGCATAGAAGATTCTTATCAGTTCAATAAATCATAGTGATAAGTGCTTTCTGAAGTTTGCTTTTTAATAAAATTTCTTGCATGAAAAGTTTCAGGACAAAGACTTTAGAAAATATTGGCATTGATAATTCTAGAATAAAGAATTTGCTCGACTCATTCGCAAGACGCATTTGTGACTGCAATTAGATTAATTTACAAGTTTTGCATATTTTCCATTTCATAAAATTACTTTTAAAAAATAAATAATTCGTTAATTAACTTACGTTTAATGAGATATTTATATGTTCATATTTCGCATTATACCATTCAACAAATATAAAATATTGTGTTGAAAATTAATTGTATATTGCATTTGTTACACGAAGAAAACTCGTAAGTGAAATCTATTTAATACCTAAAGTTGCGTTGAACTATAGTTACTAGTAAATGTTATGTTTTGTTACTAAAAGGATAAGTAGATTTCACTTGACTCTATTAGGTAAATTTCACTGGCGATTCTTTTCCGCGTAGTTTTTTTATATCATATACATATAACTAGGCGATAGGTGAAATATAAACGTGTGTGATATTTGTAATAACAACGTATGTGATTAACAATACATTTCATGTAATTAGTTATCTAATTTAAATAACAATAACTGTTGATGCAGAAATAATAAATATTTATATAACACAATAAAGTTTATAAAATAATAAAAAATCTATTCTAATTGCTCAACCTTTTATAAGGCTCATCTAAATAATTATTTTACAGCTAAATTTTCTGTGTTTAGAATAAAGTCTTCTTTTTCAACAACATTGTAATTTCTTCTATATTCCTGCCCTTGGTTTCAGGCATCAATGAGACAGTAATGAAACAAAAAGTAATTCCAGATATAAAGAAAACGAAAAATAAAACGTAGGCGTTAAAAGCTTCGATTAAAATTTGATACATTATAATGGACACAAAGCCAAGAACCATATACACTGTTTTTGAAAAAGTCACTGCCAGTCCCTTTACATCAGATTCAAAAAGTTCACCCTGTAGTACGTAGAATAAATTACTAGTTCCTATACACACGGAAAATTCATAGGCTACTAATCCCAAGAATGGAACAAAAGAAAAAGAAGAAACGTCCACTTTCTGATTTTCTAAATAGAAGAAAACTCCTATTATCCCTTGGAAGAGAGAAGCTAGGATCCCTGTACAAAAGAAGAGGGTCCTACGTTTTACCCTTTCCATTACTTGGGTAGCCAAAACACTTGAAGTTAGCTTCATTCCCGACAAAAAAACCGCTCCTTGTTTCGCTGACAACAAGGATCCATTGTAGCTTAACATTTGTTGGGTAAAATAAGTCAATATCATGTGACCAGAAAACGCATCCTGAGCGACCACACAAACAATTATAGTTAAGGCTCTTATATTGTTTGACGTTGAGAACAATTTCCAAAATCCAGACTCCTTTAGTTTCCCAAACATAGACACTTTTGTCTCGAGATTCGATTTTTCAATCGATTCTTCCAAATCTTCTTTCTCGTCTTTTGCCAGAACTTGTGTTTTAAAAGAAGCATTTTCTTCCAGAAGAGATTCTTCATCTGGAATGCATTTTTTTCCACTTGAATCTTCTTCTTGTCTCGAAACTTGCTTTTGTCTGCTTCTTTGTCTTGAATCTTGTCTCCAATCTTTCTCTGAAAAAGTCTCTTCTTCAAGACCAAATTGTAGATTATTCAAACTAGAATTATTCCCTAACAGAGAATCTCCTTCGCATTTGGAATCTTGTTTTATTTCATTCCGCTCACACATTTCACCGGAATTTTCCACTTTAGAATTTCCATCTTCCAGAAAAGTGTCTGTTTTATTTCTATCCAAAAAATAAGAGGAATCGGGCAGAAAGAAGAAAAGAAGAATGAAAAGAACTGGCATCATTAGATGACTGAAATTCATGTAATTGTAGGAGAAGATTGCTCCCAGGAGTAAAGTGAAGAAGACTCCGAAACTCAGGGAAAACTTGACCATTGATAAAAAAATTCCTCGGTTTTTGGAGGTGCCGATTTCTGAAAGATAAACAGTTAAGGCGCAGACGCCTCCACCGTAACCAATTCCTCCCATGATTCTCGCCAAATATATCAAGTTGATGTTCTTCGTGCAGAAAATTATAAGCCAAGAGAGAGTCTGCGGTAGAGCAAAGAGCATTAGAGTCCATTTCCGACCGATTCTGTTTATGAAGAGAGGATTTATAAAATTGCCAATCAATAAACCTATAGGCAATAAAGGCGCTATCCACGAAGATTGTTCTTTTGTTGTGGGAATTTCTGATTCTTGACTTTCTAAATAGCTGAGAGCTGGTGACGTCCATGACATTATGCTTCCGTATCCGGCACAAGTTATTGAAGCTGAAAAATTTTTTCAAGCAGAATTACTTTTACTACATTATTCTACTAAATGTTTGATCATCCTGTTTTTTACAAAATTGCTTGAAAATTGCTATGAAACAATATAGGCGTAATAAATAAGGCATAATAAATAAGGCATAATAAATCGAAATGTTTGTTTTATTCAAATAATAAAGATTTTCATAAACACTTGTTGACAACATGAACTTTTTAAAATCTGTAGGCTATAGACTATAGTCTGTATAGATTATAGTCTATATAGGCTATAGATTTTATTTTATAGATTTTAAAATCTATAGACATGATAATTTTCTACCCAGGAATGTCATTTTTGAAATTGTTTTGAAAAACGTAATTTTTTAAATCACATTCTACATATATAGTTACTTTCCACGGGATCATGTAACTAAAATTTGCCTTTTGAAATGCTTTTTTGATTGTTTAATTACTGACTAATTACCTGTGATAGCTGCTGCATATGGCAACCAAACGTGGTTATTGTTTTTACACATTTTTGAAATTTTTATTTTTATTGACAAATAGTTACATTGATGATAGTGTTATTTAAAGCTTAATTTTTGCACTTCAAGCTGGCTGTTTGTGGATCAATGTAAAACATGGATTTTTTTCTTGACTGCCAAGAAAATAAAAATTGACAAAATAATGTAAGTTAGACAATCACAATGTTATTTCCAAACTGACAGACTACTTTCAAGACTACCTAATAAGATTCACATCACTTTTCTCTTATCTGTTTATTCAATCGAAGACAGTTATTTCAACTGTAGCTGTAAAATTCATCACGAATAATAATAATTCCAAGAACCATTAATACCTTCATGTAGTTTAAAAGTTTGTTTGACTTTCCTAATTTTCTTAATGATTTTATAATCTTTTTATATTTTCTTCATTGAGTTGTGTTTTACTTTAAATTACAGATATTTGAATAACCCTTAATTTTAACCCATATTTTAATAGCTCATTATTCATTTTTAACTTTTTTCTCATTTTTCACTCTTTTCTCTTTTTTCACTCTTTTCTCTTTTTTCATTCTTTTCTCATTTTTCACTCTTTTTTCATTTTTCACTCTTTTCTCTTTTTTCACTCTTTTCTCTTTCTTCACTCTTTTCTCATTTTTCACTCTTTTCTCATTTTTATTCACATTTTCCTCTTTCTGTTAATATTTTTATTTTTAAACATTTTTAAACATGAATTTAAAAAAACATTAAACATTTTAACATTAAACATTAAAACAAACACAACTTTTTAAAAAAACAATCTTCGCTTTTGCAACAAAATCTGAATCTCATCAAGACACTTTCCTTTGGTTTCCGGAACAACGATTAAACAAATAATGCCTAAAATAACACTGCAAATAGTAAAAATAGAAAATATGACGTAAGTGTGGAAAAATTCGATTAAACTTTGATAAATGACGATAGCAAGAAAAATCATAAACATGTGAAGAATTTTCGAAATCGTTACTGCCAAGCCTTTGACGTTATTTTCAAAAAGTTCACCCTGTAGGACGTAAAATAAATTACTTGCACCAATTGTACTTGCTGTTTCGAAAATTAAAAATGCAATGTAAGGTACAGGCGCCATGAATGAAAATCTCAATTGGTAGTGTTCTAAATAAAAAAATATTGTCAAAATCGCTAAAGTTAAGGTTACTAAAATTCCAGTTGAGAGTAAAATGCTTTTTCTTCTGAATCTCTCGATTACTTGAGATGCTACAACAGACGCGACTAATTTCGTGGTCACAACAATTAAAGCTCCCTTTTCTGGAGATAACAAAGAGCCTTCGTATGTTAACAATTGTTGCGAAAAAGTTATCAAAACCGGATGCCCTGAAAAACAATCCAATGCCGTAACAATGTAAACTATAAACAAGGCTTTCATATTTCTTTCAATTGTTATCAATTTCCAGGAATTTACATTTTTGGTTTCTTGATTGAAATCTTTATCATCCTTAAAATTATTTTGCGATTTAAAATTAGCTTCTCTAAACTGCTGACCTTTGAAATTTTCTTCATTAAGTTTGTCTTCATTAAGTTTGTCTTCTTGAAAATTATCTTCTTTAAAAGAATTTCTTTTTTCACATGGTTTAGATTCATTTTGTTTTTTGTAATCTTTAACAGAATCACGTTTGTTACAATTTTTCAATTCCAAATCTTGCTCATTATTAGTTTTCAATTTACTATTCTCCTTTAATTTATCATTGCCTTTCAAGTTGAAATCTTCTTTCAGATTATTATCATTATTTAAATCACCCTCTTTTTTCGATTTATCATCAATTGTTAAATCAACAGCATCTTTCTTCAATTTTTCATTATTTTTCAATTCGCAATTCTTTTTCCATCCAAAATTACTTTCCAGCTCATCATTTTTCAAGTGTGAATCCATTCTTAATGTATCATTTTTCAAATTAATTTCTTCTCTGTATTTCAGATTGCCATCCAATTCTTTCCAGTCCCTTTTCCCTTTATTAGTTTCAATTTCAAAACGATTGCAATTTAGAGCTTTCGTTTCATTAATCAATTTCAATTTTTCCTCCAACGAAACTAACCTGTTGTCTTCAGTTTTCTTGTTCTTTTCAAAAAAATACGAAGAATCGGGCATAAAGGGGAAAACAATTACGAAAATAATTGGCATCATGAGAAGACATAGATTCATATAGAAATATGATAAAAACGCTCCTAGGAGATTGGTAAAAAAGATGCCAAAACTCGAGGAAATTTTAATGAATGTCAGAAAAATTCCACGATTTTTACAATTACCAATTTCGGAAAGATATACAATGGTAGCACAAATTCCACCACCATATCCAATGCCTCCTAAAATTCTGCCAATGCAAATAATTTTTGAATTTTTTGCTAATAAAATGAAAAACCAGGATACAATTTGTGGTACTGCAAACAGTAACAGAGTCCATTTTCTACCGATTCTATTGATAAAGATCGGATTTATAAAATTACCGATGATTATTCCGACTGATAGTAAAGGTGCAATCCATGTGATTTCTTCTTTTACCAAAGATAAATTTGATTTTCCTTTCTTCAGAAAAGGCAAAGCTGGTGAAGTCCAGGAATTAACACATCCATATCCGGCGGCTGTTATAGATGCTGAAAAATTTTCTTCGTTATCTTTAAAATAAATTTATTCATCTACACAGAAAAAACAAAATGTTATTTTTCAATGCATCATCTATTAAATTCCAAGATTAATTGAAATTCTATATGCCTGTAAAAATCCAAGTTTATCTTGTAATTTCGTAATTTAAAATTGTAATTTCACATTTTGCTCTTTCTGTATATATTTGAAGATAAATGGTTCAACATTTGTATTATAATTATTTTATTTTATATATATTTTTTTATTTAATTTATTCAATTATAATTATTACAACTAGTCAAGAAATTTAATTTACAAAATTAGAAAATAAATAAATCTTTTCTCTTCATAAAAAAGGAAAAATAAAAACAATAAATTTGAAAATTACTCACCTACGAAAGCAACAATGTATTCTATCCAGAATCTTTCTTCCCTTGGCATTTTTTATAATTGTCTTGAATTCCATACAAATCAATTTCTTAAAGTGTTTAAATGTTTCTGTAAATTGTTTTTGTAAAAGTAAATTGCAAATTTTCTTATGAATTCAAGTTTTTGGTTTTTATGTTAAATTTTTATTTACAGGTGCACACTTTTTCTTGAATAAGAAATGTAGAAGAATGCTTAATTTTTTGTACAATTAAAAAACAAAAACTTTTACTTTATCATTCTTTAGATCATGTGAAAATGCTCACTTTTTTAATGATGGAAAACGTGAGAAAGTGATTACATTTCTATTTTCAGTAATCGTGTAAAACGTTCAATTCTTTGTCATGAAAATACATAATAAAATTTTTTTTATTTTTATAGTTTGTTCTCTCTTTTTGTATTTTATTTTTTGTCCTAACAAAGGACAAGGACATTAATTTTGTAATCTACAAAATTTATAAATAATAATAATAATAATAATAATAATAATAATAATAATAATAATAATAAATTTATAAACAATACACGTTTTGTGGTTTAAAATGAATTTTTTTCTTCATGCTACTATTTTGCAAAATTGTAATTTTAATTAATAGCGCCAAGAGAGATAAAATTTGCAGTAATGGCAAAACGTGTTTTCCAACTGATCAGAATTCAAAATTTTTAATCTTTAATTCTCGTCTCTCTTATCTACTTGTTTAATCAAAAAACGTCAGTAAAAATATTAACACAAAGTGTCAAGAATTTGTGACGAACTGTTTGCCAAAAAGTATGACAAGTTTTATGAAAGATCAGAAAAAATTACAACTCATTTTGTGGAAAATTTGACTTTATTATTAAATTTGTTTTCTACAAGGGACGGTTCCATTTGGCTAAAATTTTATTTGCATATACAAATTTATTTAATAATAAATAGTGTGTGTATTATTATTTAATAACTTTTTAATTTCGTATAATTTTTATTAGTAAGAAAAGAATGTTTATCAAACCGTATATTACAAAAATTATATATGATGGACAAGAACATAAAGGTAAAAAGTGAAAGTTTCACTTAGCGGCTTCTACAGAACATTGGGGGGAGAGTTGGATTTTTCCAAAAATCGTATGACGACAACATACTCAGAATTTCAAGATTTAGATAAGTTATAATCGTAATAGTAATAGTAATAATCGATTTTAGATAAGTTAATAATAATTGCATTTTAAATAAGCCAAAGTACATATTATTTCAACTATACACAATACCCATCGCAGATGTATAAGTTTCGCAATGAATTCGCAATGAAATAGGTACTAAAATTAGTGTAAATTATTAGTATTATTATATATTAAAGTATATATACTTTGCTTAAATTGGATAAACTAAATGACTCAGAATAAATTAATATAATACTAAAATATACAGCAAAACTACATGGACTGATTTTTGAGGATTTTTAATTACACACTAAACTTTTGAGTATTATCAAACCACTGTTTGTTCTTTAAAAAGAATTGAATTTCCTCCAAACTGCTGCCTCTAGTTTCAGGCGTGATTTTTAAAAGAATCGCACCAAAAACTGCCGAATTAATGGCATAAAACCAAAAGACTACGTAAATTCCAAAATGTTCGAGATAATCAAAAAGTACAATATTGAAGCAAATGAAAAATAAATGAAGCATGTTGCAGACAGTGACAGCCACATATTTAATGTCCCCTACAAATAACTCTCCTAGATAAATGTACATAAAATTCGTAATTCCTATTGTTACACTAAAATCGTACAGTATTATTCCAAACAGGGGCAACCATCCAATAGAAGACACGTCCGCATTGCACGACTCCAAAAAGAAAAAAAACCCAGTGACAAACAGTCCCAAAGTTGCAAAAAATCCCGTAAACAATAAAAGTGCCTTTCTTTGGATTTTTTCAATTACTTGAGTACAAATTATCGAAGCAATTATCTTCAACGTTGCGAGTAATATGCTCGATTGTCCCGGCGTCATTAAGGACTGATCGTAGCTGAAAATCTGGTGAGTAAAAACTCGGATAACTGCGTAACCCGAAAACTGCTCCTGAGCGGTGCAGCAAGTCACAATTACAATTGCCTTCCGCAGTTGGAGAACTGTCAATAATTTCCATAAATTTGATTCTTTTATTTTCAAAATAAAGTCCAGTTCTTTTCGACGATTTTTTCTTCTATTTTGTTCAACAGAATCCATCGATTTCCTGTCTTCAGCGATTTTATCTTCTTCCGGCTTCATCTCCTTGGTAAATGTGTCTGACATTTTATCAATTTTCCTTTGTTCGTTTTCCATTTTTTTTCCACAAGCTTGTGCTTGTGCTTTATCCCTTTTCATCATTTCATCTTTTCTACTTGTATGTATCGCTCTATGTCTATCTACAACTTGATTTAGATTTGCTTTATCTTCCCTTACATTTAACGTTTTGTCTCTTTTTAAAGCTCTTTCTATGTCTACTTTTACACTTATTGTTTTACACTTATTTTCACTTTCTTTTACACTGGCTACTTTCGAGTTTGTCCTTTTGTGCTTATTTATATCTGCTTTTACTTTTATCGTTTTCATTTCTGTAGCTTCTTTTCTATTTGGTGAATTAGTCTTGACTGTATCTTCTTTTGTATTTGTTGAATTGGTTCTGACTTGTAGATTTGCTGAATTGGTTCTCATTCTAGCACATTCTCCTACATCTTTCGAATCAGTTCTGTTCCTATCAGTTACATTTCTGGCTTGTCTTATTACTCTCTCTTGTTTTGCGTTTGCAGTTTCTTTTACATTTATATTGTTTTTCGTATAAAGTCTCTCTTTATGCTCATTCTTAACCAGTTTGCTCGTAACTTCAATATCTTCAGTGTCCACTGGTCCATTAAGTACAACCATTTCTTCTCCTTTTGTCTCCTTTTTATGAAAGTACGAAGAATCGGGCATGAAGAGAAAGACAAAGGTAAAGAAAGACATTGTGAAGACAATGATAATATTCATGTAATAATAGTGAAAATAATTGTCTATGAGAAATGTGAAAAAAATACCAAAGCTCTGAAATAATTTGACAAACGCGAGAAAAATTCCTCTGGTTTCTTTTGATGAAATTTCCGAAAGATAAATAGTCAGCGAACACAAACCTCCTGCATAACCTATTCCTCCCAAGGCACGTGCCGCACACACAGTTAAACCATTCTTAGCTATAATTATCAAAATCCATGAGATGAGTTGAGGTATGGAGAAAATCAAAAGAGCCCACTTTTGTCTATAATTATTTAATACAGTTGGTGCAATCAAATATCCGATCATTGATCCAATTGGAAGCAAAGGAGTCACCGCAGCAGCTGCATTATCAGATATATCCAATTCAAATTCGGGATGTTTGAAGTAATCTAAGGCAGGAGAACTCCAAGTAACCATACAAGACATTCCCGATGCAGTTAATATTGCTGCGGAATTTCAGTTAATGTTATTTCAAATTCGCCTATATTTGTTGCATTTGTGTATTCATGTATGTAGTTGATAACTTGTTGAACACACAAATAATTGTGTTTTATGTAAGTGTATGTTTTCGAAAATGTGTGTGTGTTTTCATAGTATTTTCATGTAAAGTTAACAGGTGTGTAAATAAATTTGTATACATATTTTACAAATTATGATCATTATATAAGCTATATCATTATATTAGCTACCTACTGCTAATTATTTATGTTATGATTTACCTGCTGTAATAGCTGCAACATATCGCAATAAATATTGTTTTTCTGTATCTCGTTTCATTTTAACTTTTATATTGCATTTATGTCACGTAAGATGAAAAGCAGACACTTTTGCACAGATTCTAAATATCTCATTAAAATATTCCCGTAACATTAAATTTATTTCGACAATGGAAAGCAATTGACAATTGGAAAAAAAACCTCATCGCACTATGCAATTTAGAAAAATGAAGCCCAACTAAATTTTTAACATCGTTAAAAACACAAATATAAACACTTATCTCTGAATGCAATGAAATAGATATTTTTTAATCTTAAATGCCCATTAGTCTTTTGTTCAAGTCCACGTACAATTAACTCAAAATGTAACAGTTCATAGAGACCGGGATTCCTGTGATACGTCCATTTTGGGAAAGTACATATATTTATTTCCAATTTGAATAACTGAAGCAAAAATATTTTCTTTTTATTTCATAATATTCTATTATGAATGTACACTCATAAAGTGTACATAAAGTATAAGTTATCATACTCATACTCATGAAGTTATGAGTGTACATTTTGTTCATATTTGTAACATAGTTCTGAGTTATGACTTTTTGTTCTTCAACAGTAACTGAATCTCATTAAAATTCTTCCCCTTAGTTTCAGGTGTAATTTTTAAAATAATCAAACCTAGAACAATGGAATTCACCACGTAAAAGCCGAAGATTACATGCATTCCTAACATTTTTTCGAAAATTTGAAACAAGGAAATATTAAACGAAATAAAAAATAAATAAATCATTTTGCAAATAGTGATGGCAACGTATTTAATATCCCCTACAAATAATTCTCCTAGATAAATGTATATAAAGTTGGTAATTCCTATGGTTACATTAAAGTCATAAAGGGCAATTCCAAATAAGGGTACCCATCCAATAATAGTGACATCCACATGGCACGACTCCAAAAGGAAAAATGAAGCAGTTAAAATTAATCCAATTGTTGCAAAAAATCCCGTGAACAAAAGAAGCGTCTTTCGTGGATACTTTTCTATGATCTGGATGCAAATTATAGATGAAATCAGCTTCACACTTGCTAGTAGTAAACTCGATTTTTCAGGTGACATGAATGACTTATTGTAACTGAAAACTTGTTGAGTAAAGGCTCGAATAACAGCATATCCCGAAAAATGCTCCTGTGCTGCACAGCAAATTACTATTATAAAAGCTTTTCGGTTTTCTGCAACTGCAAATAGTTTCCATAAATTTGAACTTTTTATTCTCGAAACTGTCGACTTTTTACCAACAAAATTCATATTTTCTTGGAATGTTATAACTTGTTCGGCTTTATAACATTTGCTGGCTTTTGCTTCTTTTGCTTCTTTTGCTTCTTTTGTCATTATAGATTCCCTTTCGCACACGACTTCTTTTCCCTTTACAGCTTCTTCTCCAACCTGACTTTCTGTTGTATTCTTCAGCAATTTCTCCACAACTTCAATATCTTCAATATCCAAATCCTTGTTTCCTGGCGACGGCCACAAACTCGGTCCGTTAAGCACCACCATTTCCACTTCCTTTTTTTCCACTTTTTTAAGAAAATAGGAAGAATCAGGCATAAAGAGAAAAACAAATACAAAGAAACACAGAGTGAAAAGAATAATAAAATTGAGATAATGATAATGAAATTGAAAGTTTAAGAGAAGCGTAAAAAAGATTCCAATGCTCTGGAACAATTTGACAAACGAGAGAAAGATTCCTCTAGTTTCTTCTGATGATGAAATTTTAGACAGGTAAATAGTCAGCGAACACAAACCTCCTGCATAACCCATTCCTCCCAAGACACGTGCCACACACACAATTAAACCATTATTTGCTGTTATCACCAAAATCCAGGAAGCAATTTGAGGAACGGAAAATAGCAAGAGAGCCCACTTTTGATTAAAATTGTTTAATACAATTGGAGCACTCAAATATCCGATCATTGATCCAATTGGAAGCAACGGTGTAATCCATGAAATTTCAGCCTCCGACATTTTCAATTCCGATTCAGGACCTTTAAAATAGTTTACAGCTGGAGAACTCCAGGTAATAATGCAACCAATTCCGGTTGCTGTAAATATTGCTAAAATCATGACAAAATATTATATAATTATTATATATAATTGTAATTATATAGTATAATTATTAAAACTCATCAAATACAAATGTATAAGATAATAAGAATTTAATACATGTGATTTCAATTACTTTTGTTTTTATTTCTAACTTATAATAAAATTATCATAAATTATCATAATTATTGTCATAATAAAATTGACTAATAAATTCAAATTAGATGCATTAGTGTTGGAAACCAATTTTATTTAGCCGGCAATACAGTTCACAGAACTTGTCTTGTTGGAATAAATTAAGTTTTTGGATAAATTACATATAGAGATATAATAAAACAAATTATTAGATAATTTTAAAGTGGTTTTTTTATATTATTACTAATAAATAGTTTTATAAATAAAAATGAAAATTTAGTTTAGTTTGGTTTAGATTATTGCATGTAAATTAAAGCTAAAAATAAATTCAAACAATTAAAATAATTAAAGCAATACTAAAAATATATATTCGTAAATATTGATAATGACGATAAAGATAATAATATACCTAGTGATATAATGGAAATTATTATTATTGCTTATTATATCATGATTAAAGTTGTCAATTTTATAATTTACCTGCGGTACATGAAGCGGCATATCGTAAGAAAAAGTCCTTATCTCGTTTCATTTTTTAATGATTTTCTAAATTTCCATATAAAAGGCCAATATCCAAATTAACACTAATTTAAAATTTTATTCAAAAAGTCATTTTTTAAAAAAAAATCCTAATTTAACTTTTTGTTTAAAATTAAAGATAATAATGAAGTTTCACATTTGATCAAAATCCGTGAAATGAGGCTAACTATGTTTTTGATACTACTATAAACCCAAAACTTAATTCTTATCTGCGTAGGTTTAATGAAATATAGACATCGTTTAATCTTAAATAACCATAAGTTTACATTTAAATTTGTCTAGGAATAAAACCTTAAGTGTGTCAGTTTACATTAGAAAATTCAACATAATATGTATACTTTGAAAACACTCTTTATTTCTAAAATTATATGACTTTCTTAAGTTTTGATCAATTTTTATCTTTTTCACATTAATTCGTCTTTTTATTTACTTCATTTTCTTATTGTTAGTTTACTATCACAGCAAAGATAAAAGACCATTTTTTTCCAAACTACCGTCAACCAATTTCGATTTCCAGGGGCTAAACGCTAAATAGATAAAGCTTAAGCTATTTTTTAATTCAAAGTCTATTTAATCGTTCAATTTAAAATTCTTATATTAAATATTTTAAAAATTAAAAACTGGCATATTTATTTTTGTCTCAAATTGCCCCGGTTGACGAATATACATTTCTCTTTAAATTTCAGTAGTGGATTTCACTATAGTTGGAAGTATTATATATTAATCCAGTGCAATTTCAACTATACAGTAAAACGCACACTTTAATATTTACATACGGAATACATAAAAATATATACGCATTTATAAGAACATATCGCATAAAGGATATTCGAATTAATATTGCTATTACACAGTAATAAATATTTTTATTAAAATTATATACTGCACGTACCTATGAGTATAATAAAATTATATACATATTTATAATAATATTATAATAATAAATAAAATTAATATTACAATAATACTATTATTATAAATAAAGCTGTACACTGAGAATACAAGCTAATCAAAGAAGAAAAATTTCTTAGACTTGAGCAATAATTGAATTTCCTCAACACTTTTCCCCTTTGTTTCTGGAGTAATAATAAAAACGAAATAAGTTCCCGTGGCCGAAACTAGAGCATACATAAAAAACAATATATGAAGTCCCAAAATATCGACCATTCTCTGAAATCTTACAATCGATAGAAACATAAATACAGACATGGAAATTTTACAAATCGTCACAGCCAGACTTTTTACATCAAGCGGAAACAATTCGCCCTGCAAGATGTAAAATAAATTCACAAAGGCAAATGTCGACACAACCTGATAAAGCGTCAGGGCAACTAGTGGAATCCATCTTATGGAAGAAACATCAACATCCTGACTCTCTAACAAGAAAAATATTCCAACCGTAGACATGCCAATGGTCGCCAATATTCCCGAATAAAGTAAAATGACTTTTCGTCTGATTCGCTCCACTAACGGAATGCTAATTACACACGAAATGATGGTGATTCCTGCCAAGATAATGGAGCATTCTTCAGCTTTCATGGAAAATCCGCTGTAGTCAAGAAGCTGCTGGGTGTAATAAATCACTGGAACTCCTCCTGAAAATGTAAGTGTAAGAGAGAGGGTTCCAACTGTCAGTAAAGCTCTTCGGTTAGTCGCAATTGCCAGTAACTTGTAGAGCCTCATTTCTTCAATTTTTAACAGTCCTCCATAGTTGCAAGTTTTTTCGTCTATCCCTTTCCCCGTATTTTCCTCTTTCTCGTCCTTTTTCGCCTTCTGCACTGCAATTTGCAATCCCAAGTTGCAATTTTCAAAACACTTCTCCAAATCCTGTTTTTGCGGATCACTTAACAAACGAGCCGTGTTTTCCTCCTCGGTTTGTTTCCTAAAGTGAGAAGAATCCGGCATGAAGATGAAAGTGATAGTGAAACTAAGAGGAACAAGAAACATGAAGACATTGAGGACCTGATAGGAAGAAAAGGCTCCAAGAAGCATAACGATCAGAAATCCAAGGTTTAGGAACACTGGGATCATGACTAGAAAAACACCCCTGTTTTTTAAGTTACCTATTTCGGAGAGATAGACCGTCAGAGCACAAACTCCTCCGCCGTATCCAAAACCGCAGAGGATCCTTCCAACCTGAAGAGCAGTGAGGCTATCCAAAAAAATTATTATCAGCCACGAACCAAGCTGAGGCAAGGAATAAATGAGCAAAGTTTGCTTCCTACTGATTCGGTCGATGACCAGCGGATTTATCATGTATCCCATTATCAAACCGAGCGAGAAAAGTGAAGATATAATGTCACTTTGGTCCTTTGTTATTGGCAAATGTGAGCTGTCACTGGTCAAGTAAGGAATAACTGGAGATGTCCATGAAAGATTCAGACCATATCCTAAAGCTGTTAATGAACCTGCAAAAAAATTATTAATATACTTTTGATTCGATTCTATAATAAACTAATTAAATTTGGGCCAATCTTAATTGACTGAAAATTCAATTGAAGAACAAGAATAAAATTAATTTTTCCAAATATACATATACAAACACGAATGATCCTTTATGGTGAAAAAAATACCAATCCGAGTCAAAAGTAGATTCAAATGACATATTTTTGTAAACTATTATTTCACTTATTGTTAAAGTTAATTAATCAATTAACTTATTTACTTGCCTGTTATTGCGGCAGCATACTGCATAAAAACTGACGGGCGATTTTTTTCCCAACTCATTGTATTTCTCTGCAAATGTTGGACTCGAATTCAAGACATTTTTTAATTGAAAAGTGAGCTAATTTTTGTCGACGCCAACTTTATCTGTTAAGCTATGATCTTATCTATTCAAAATGTTTACTCTCATTAATGCACTTTTTAGAAGTCGATTTTATCATCTTGATAAAAAGTGGAAAAGAATATTTCAAAATCGTCATATTAACAAGTAAAATGCTTTGTAAACAACTATTTTACGTTTATTATTTTTCCTATTTATGACAAACACAACAAAAAAGTTTATGTGATTTACAATAGATAATTTACAAAATATTGAACCGTTATTTTGAAATTTTGAAAAGAAAATTGAAATTTAGTCAATTCATGTTCAGATAAAAATATACGATTCATTTCATTTGCAAATTGTAAATATTTAACTTTTCTTCATGAATTTACTGTTATGTATGTTTGACTTACAACGCTTAAATAAAAATTCAATCGGTTTAGTAATTCTCGATGTATTTACAAAGGTGATATTATAATGTATAAATATAATTATATACATTATTATGAAACTATCAAGATTATTGTGCCCTTTGGTCTTCCAGTGTGTTGGACTTTTTTCAAAATGAAATGTCGAAAATTTAGGTCATCAAGGTTTATTTTTTCATTTTGAAAAAAGTCCAACACACTGGAAGACCAAAGGCCACAATAATCTTGATAGTTTCATAATAATAAAAGAAGGTCTACAAAAAATCTTAAAAAACTAATTATAGTTATATATATAATGTATAAATAATAATTTATAACGTGACCTGTATAATAATATATAGAGTATACAAAGACATTGTAAGTAATTAAAAAAAGCTTAAAAAAATATAAAAGGCATATTTAAAAATGTCAGCTATAATAATTGTGCATTAACCATTCAAATTTACAATCTAATAATCTCATTTAAAATTTTTGCCCCATGAGCCTAAAATCTTTTGAATTTCACGCTTGCTCTTTCCTTTGGTTTCAGGTGTTAGCCAAAATGTAATGCACGATCCAATGGCACAACAAACACCAAATCCCCAAAATACTGAATAAATCCCAACAGCATCGATTACCATTTGAAAATTCAATTTCACCAAAAATGTGATAATTTCGTATGCAATATTGGTACAAGTGACACCTTGGCCCTTTATATCGTCCGAGAAAAGCTCTCCTTGATACACGTAATATAAACTGCTCATACCTATGCTTCCAACCACTTCATAAGCTGACACCCCAACAAGCGGCAGCCACGTTATTGAAGAAACGTCCATTTGTAGGTACAATTTTAGAAAAAAGAATAAACCCACACTCCCCTGTGCTAAACTGGCCAAAATCCCTGTCACTAGGAAAATAAATCTTCTTTCGAACTTTTCAACTACCATCGTTGAGAAAAAAGAGGCACCAATTTTAAGACCTGCTAAAATTAACGCTGCATATTCGGCTTTCAGAGATGACTTGCTGTATTCAAAAATATGTTGCGCGAAAGAAACAATAGCCATATGTCCGGACAATATTTCAGTAAATGAGGCACTTAGAATGATCAACAGAGCCCTTTGGTTATTTTTTAGAATAAAGAGCTTCAACCAGTTGCTTTGTCGTGAATTCGCCCTACTTTCTGTACTATCCGCAAGACTTACTGTGCTTTTTGCAAAACTGTTTGAACGTGTACCGAGACCTGAAGTACTTTTTCCCCGATTTTTCGTAATTTCATCCACCTTCTTGTTTGAACCTTCTGTAATTTTATCAAGATCTTCTGTGCTTTCATTTTGACGTTTTGTATGTTTATTTTGAACCTGATGCTCTATATTTTCATGTAGACTGTACACAGTTTCGTTTAGATCTTTTGTTGTATCATTTAGACCTCTTTTTGTATCATTTAGATCTTTTGTTGTATCATTTAGACCTTTTGTTGTATCATTTAGAGTTTTTGTTGTATCTTTTAGATCATTTGTTGTATCACTTAGACTATTTAAATCTTCTACGTCTACATTTAGACCTTTTGCAATTTCTTTTATACTTTTTGCATTAATATTTTTTGCAATAAGAACTTTTGTATTTCCATCTAGATCTATCCCACTTGAGTGACCATTTGAATGTACCGAACATCTCTTAGAATTTTTAGATTGACCGGAACAGTCAGCCATGTGTCCCGAATAGTCATCTGGATTTGCTGAACAGCAATTTGGGTTTCCTAAACAACCCTTCAGATTCTCTAAATAATCTTCTGAACGGCTATGTGTGTTACTTGAACATCTTTTCACTTTATTTAAATGATCATCTAGATGATTTGAATAGTCATTCAAATTATCTGAACAGTCATTCAAATTATCTGAACGACCACACGCCAAACTTGCACTCAAACGCTTTGAATGACCATTCGAACCCCAAGAAGAACGACTAATATCACCCAAACAACCCTCTCTGTCGAAATTCCTAACACCTGCTTCTGCATCTCTTTTCTTTTCTTCTTCACCCTCATCACAATTTCCCGTCAACTTCTCCTGCACATATTCACCCTTATCACGAAATTGATCAGTGTCAGGCATAAAAAAGAATGACACAACAAAAATAAATGGGATGCCCAAAATAGCAAGATTCATAACATCGTAGGACAGAAAGGCTCCAAAAATCATTGTAACAAACACGCCGATATTGAAAAACATTTTAACAAAAGTTAGAAAGAATCCTCTATTGTTTTCGTCTCCAATTTGTGAAACATAAACGGCAGTTGAGCACAATCCTCCTCCATATCCAATTCCACCAATAATCCGTGCCGAGCAGAGAAGGATCCAGTTTTTTCCAAAATAAATTAAGATGCATGATAATATTTGTGGTACAGCTAAAAGTAATAATGTCCTTTTTGATCCTACTGTGTCTATTAAGAAAGGATTAAGGATATACCCTGTGATTATTCCACAACTGAGAAGAGAGGCTATCCAGGCTCCTTGCATCTCAGTCACTGGAAATTTTGATGTTGGACCGGTTAAATGGGGCAACGCTGGAGATGTCCATGATATGATCATTCCATATCCTGCCACTGTTATGGACGCTGCAAAAATGTTTTTGTCATTCTCTATAAATAATGCAAACATGACTATAAATATTAAGTCTGACACATATGACAAAAAAACTAGAAATTCATTCAGCATATTATACTCTGCAATCATAAATCAAAATTTATTGAAATTTATTCAGTGTTCATTACAAAGTTAAAGAAAGTAATTAAAAAGACTTGAAAATAATTAATCAACTACTTAATAC
>WNHD01001395.1:0-40590 GCA_011057455.1 Ganaspis sp. Gsp50
TTTTGAATTATTGGGAAGTATTTGGAAATATTTTAAAGTAATTTTAAGTATTTATGGATATTTTCAAGTATTTTAAAGTACTTTCTTATTTTCTAAATATATCTTCAAAATATTTTGATCTCTTTTTATAAATTATTTAACGCTTAAAATACTAATATTTTTAAAAATTGGAACTATTTTGAAGTATCTTTGAATATTTTGAAGTATTTTAAAATAATTGTAAGTATTTTTAAATATTTTTATGTATTTTGAAGTGGTTTTAAATCTTTTTAAGTGTTGTTAAATATTTTGAAGTATTTTGAAGTATTTAAAAATATTTGAAAACATTTTGAAGTATTTTAAAGTAGTCTGAAGTGTTTGCAAATATTTTGAAGTATTTCGAAGTAGTCTGAAGTATTTTAAAGTAGCTTTAAGTATTTTTAAATATTTGGAGTATTTTGAAGTAGTCTGAAGTATTATTGTTGAGAAATTATTAAAAAAAATCTTATTGAAAATTAGGGGAAAATGGGGAAAAATATTTGATTTTAGGTTTTAGGGAATTGTCTTTAAAAAAAAGGGGAAAAAAGGGGATTAGGTAAAAAAGGGGATGAACTGTGATCTCTGATATATACAAACGTAGTTAATCATTCACTAGTTTAAAATTCCTTCGGAATCTTTTATTAATTTTTAAAATCATTTCTTTGTAATTTTTAAGATGTTAATGCTTACCTTGATGTTGATTTGTTCTGGGACTTCCATTATGATTTCATTAGGCTCCTTTATAGAGCAAATATTGACGTCTTTAAGCAAGGCCATTGAGATATCGGGCCAGTTTGGATCCTCGTTTGTAGGCAGATCATCAATGTCATCTTTAGTCTCTCCTTCGCCTTCTTCAGGTTCGGCGAGAGAGAGGATTTCTCTCACTTCTCTGGAAGGGCTGCTTCCACCGCTCGGTGGCGCTTGATCCTCAACTTCGCTGGTCGCCAAAGGAGGCTCGGAAGTATTCAAAGCATGAACTGCTTGAGCAAGAGAAGGACTTGCTGAAAGTACATTCCCCAGCTCTGGACTATTTGAATTTGAGTCCAAAGCTGATTCTTTCTTTGCAGGAGAACTGAATGCGTCGGGAGTCATGAGATTAAGCGCTGCTGCATGATTTGTTGCAGCTTCGATCGCAGCAGACACTGATCGATCTTCTTCATTATTAACCTCAACAATACCATTATGATTCGCGCCTCTAATTTCCCGGAGATCTTCATTATAATCAAGAGAATCGTGCGTAAGCGTGTCCATTAAACGATTTCCACCAGCATGCGTCGCAGTCCTAAATGCAATGTGACATTCTTGAAGCGATTTGGGCTGCACAAGGTACATTCTAATTACCAAATGATCTTCATCCTCTTCATCGCCAGGGCACAGGTCTTCCAAAGATTCTCCCGTTGGTTTTATTTTTCTCTGGCCTGCGTCTACAATTGCAAAACTTAGCATAGGAGATGGTAGAAGAAATTCAGAAACCGCGTTCACACATGCTCCCACTTCTCCACTGTCTTTCGCTATGTTCAAAATATATAAAAGTCTATTGTAGATGTCGGATAAAAGAAGATATCCAGCGCTGAGATCTAGACCAGCTTTCAAAACCGGACACGGTGTTATGTGAGGTGAAAATTTTATAGTCTGCAAACACGTCCACACCTCGCACGACCAGAGCTTTAGTTCAGAATTGTGATCACATCCGGTTATTGCATATCTCCAGAATTGGGCACTGTCGGGAGGAAAAAGTCTAATTTGGTGTTTAATACAGTTTTTAAAAAAAATTCGACTAAGTTGGATAAAATAGCAGAACATTGAATCAGTAGATGTTTTTTAAAACTAATAAAAACTTACTCGGGTTGGTAATTTTTGTGATCATCGAGAAAAAATAGAGAAGATATTGGTCGACCACCATGTGGACGCCATTGGTGCAAACAACGCGGTCTCTGCTGAGCACCATGACTTAACATAAAAACTTGGAAAAACTTAATTTCTCCGTCTCTACTGGCAGTGGCTAAAGCTGTTCCATCAGGACTCAAAGTCGCTTGAACAATTACATCCGTATGTTCCTTTATTTCTAACACAACACCACTATTTTTTACTTCAGGATCCTTAATCTGTGGAATGTATATAAAAAAAGTTGTAGTTTGTAAAAAGTAGTTGTAAAGGTTTACAAAAATTTGAAAGACAGTTAAATTAAATTTAAAACAAACTCCTACTTCTACAGGCTTATTCCAAAGTTTGGAAGCAGCAGCTACGGACCACAATTCGACAGTTGATCCTCTTGTTAGAACGAGTAATTTTGAAACTTCGTCTCCGTCGGTTGTATCCTCATCCGGAATATAAGGACACCAAATTACTCTGTGATCTATTGGAGCAACATCTTCGGCATTTACTTGCAATATTAACGAGTATGTCAACTCTTCAGGCAAGGCGTCAATTGTGTACACAAAGAGACTTCCAAAGCAATCAACGCATGCTAAAATAGCTTTAGATACATGGGCAAAAGCTAAATCATGAACAGGACCCCGTAATCTCAAAAGTATCCGATGTTCAAGTTCTTTATTTACCACTCGAACTACGCCGCTAGATGATTTGGCAACTAGATTTATAAAAAATGTAAATTTGTCATTAAAAAATGAAAAACTTGTAACTAATGAAAGTGATGAGTTTAAAATATTTTAAAAAAAAAAACTCAAATTGAAAACAAATGTAGATTTTTAAACTTGATTATACCTTTGATACCATAAGCAAAATATTTTCCAGATATATGTATGGCCAGCAAGTTTCCGACATATAAACTGTGCTCCCAAGAAAAGTCGACAATATTTTTGAGTTTAACTTTTGAACTCCCATGATTATGATTTCCCGAAGAACTAATTATTGTTACGTCATTGCTAAAAATCTCTGCGGAATATCCGTCATCATGAATAGTGTAGTCCCTAAAAAAACACAAAATAATTGTATTATCGTGTAATAATTTGCACACCAAGTTCTATTTTTATTACATTCAAATTAATTTGCCAGAAGCTTTTTAACATTTACAAAGCAACAACATTTACAATTTTTATTTCTTTGTATTCCACAATACTTTTAACGAATTCATATTTTTAACGTATACCTTCATTTGTCGATTCGTTCATTTTTACTATAAAAATTTAAAGCGAAAAATTTAAAGGCGTTATAAATCAAGAAACCTAACCTACAAATCTTCCCTTTAATTTTTATCATTCGAATGCATCACGAGATTAAAACCTTGACAAAAATCGCTTGAAAAATAAAAACTGTTGTTGATGCACACTAAATTTCATGGAAACGTAACAAAAGTTGTATATTTAGAAATGATAAATGAAATTGTTTGAATTAACTTACACAGTCTGCTCATAATGAGAATATTGTTGAAGGGAATCGTCTGCTTTTATCATATTGACAACAATTTAGCTGAATTTTCTGAAACTGTAAAATCTTAATTAGATTTATAATGTAAACTTGCAACACTGGAAAAAGGTACAGAGAACAGACATTTTCTAACCCCAACCGGTGGCACGCCTATTCGCAAATTCATTGTTTTCCACTAAAAACACTCACCTTTTTATGCATAAATAAAATTCCAACTGAGATACTTTAAAAAGTACTTCACTATTTATACATTTTTGATAATAAACTACAAAACAAAAATCAAAAAAGCCGAAAAGATCACTTGTCAGAGAAATGGATGTGGAAATATGTGGTGGAATGTTTTGTGGTAGTGGTATTTTGTGAAATTGGACAAAGTTTAAACTTTTATTTTAAATTTGATTGGCTATTAAGTATAAGTCGCTATCTAATTGGGTCTTGAATTTAGAAACAATTTTCAATTGGTACTTCGAAACCGGAAATCATAAAATTAATTTTCTGTATTTAGCCTGTGTACACATCTTTAATTTACAAAAAATGGATCAGCTGAGTCATATCTATTACATTGTAAACACATGCCAATCACATGTGTAAATACATTTTTCTTGTAAAAACAGTGTAATTAAAGTTTTATTATAATTCTTCATATTTCTAATTTTATTAATTATATAATTTATGTATCATAGTTATTATTAACAGTATTTAGAAATGGTGAATGAAGAAATGTCAAATGCCGTTCTGGAAACAGCAAATAATCCCGTATTAGAAGAGTTAAAGAATGAAAGTGATACAAAAATTAATCCCACTGAAAAAGTTTTAAGTAAAAAACAGTTAAAGAAACTAAAAAAAGCCGAAAAATGGGTTGAAAGGAAATTTGAAAAGAGGTGAAGTACTAAATAATTTTACATCAATGTAACATTTTTAATAAACTATAAAATAATAGGATAAACTATCGGTTAATGTTATCTTAACGGCGATTAAAAGCATTCGAATAATTATTAATATTTCAAATATTTTGCAGATTGAAGGAGAAGAAAAGACTCAAAGAAAAGCGAGCTTTTGCTCGTGCAAATAATATCGTTCTAGGACCGACCAGAAAATATTTAAAAAATTGCACAATGGCAAACAGCAGCTGTCAAGTAAATGTTTCTATAGATTTATCTTTTGATGACTTGATGAGTGACAAAGATATCGCAAAAATGCTTAAACAAATTTTAAGATGTTACACTTTAAATAGAAGGGCAGCAGCTCCACTTCAATTATCACTGACAAATTTTATAGGAAAATCACAACAAGAGATGAAGAGACACAATGGTTATGAACACTGGGATGTAAGATGATGTTCACATAATTATCAGTTTGCCAATATGGAAGAAATGCATTCATATTTTATTAAATTTTAGGTTAAATTTCATTCAGAGAATTATGCTGATTTATATGAGAAGGAAAAAATTATTTATCTTACAAGTGAATCAGATAATATTATAGAAAAAATAGAACCAGATACTGTGTACATAATTGGTGGTCTTGTAGATCATAATTCTCAAAAGGTAATATGTGTTTAAATATTATGTTTCTTTATAAAACATTTTTGGTTTTTTTCAAAGTAATTTTAAAAGGCTTACATTTTTTAGGGTCTCTGTCACCGGACGGCAATAAGTAAAGGTATAAAACACGGACGTCTACCTTTAGATAAATTTTTAAATATGAAGACAAGAAAAGTTTTATCTATAGTTCATGGTAAGTTTTACCAACGTTATGTCATAATAATTAAATATAATAATAATTATGATAATCAAATATAATAAAATATAATAATAATAATTATTATTAATGGATAATTATTATTATTATACAGGTTATTATTTTATACAGGTTTTATTATTATTAATTAGCTAATTGTAATTAATTTATACTTCTATAATATATGTTGTTTTTAAAACCGTTCTATACTAAATTTTTCATTATCAATTTTTAGTATTCGAAATACTTTTGAGAATAACAGAGGGAAAGACTTGGCAAGAAGTTTTACTTCAAGTCTTACCAGAAAGAAAAAATGCTGAACTCATTCAATCAAGTTCAGTCGAAAGCTTAGAGGACGAAAAACAAGAATAATTCTTTTCCAACGAAATCAATTTATATTGTTTCTTTGAGCTTCGAGAAAGAGCAGTATATTAAATAATGTAACATACAACTTAAAATATATCTCCTTTGATTGATACCGTTTTAAAAAACTTGAAGTTAATTGTAAGAAAACCAGATATTTTTAAAACTATATTTATTTTCATGAAAACTCACGATTTTTTCGCATTTTTCACAAGAATACATCATTTTTATTGTTACATGTGTGTATATATAAGCAGCCATTTAAAAGAATACATTAGTGAAATTTCTATAAAAAATGTTTTGTTTTAAAAAATATATAATATTTTACTTTACTTTTGATAAAAGACATATTTTATCAAACATAACAAAAAAAGTAATCGCATAAGGTTTTTCAATTTAACTGTATTAGTTATAATTCACAATTTAATCAGAATTCAAAAGAAATTGTTTTAACATTTTTTTCTTTTAGTGATATAAAAAATATATTTTAGAAAATAAATACTTGAA
Organism: Ganaspis sp. Gsp50; assembly: GCA_011057455.1. Lineage (NCBI taxonomy): Eukaryota > Metazoa > Arthropoda > Insecta > Hymenoptera > Figitidae > Ganaspis > Ganaspis sp. Gsp50. Next base: position 6,016 of record WNHD01001395.1, read on the forward strand.
TGGATTTGTTACAATTTTTAGGGTTCCGTACACAAATTGTACAAACGGAACCCTATTAGGTTCGCTTTGTTTTTGTTAAACATTTGTTTCGATTGCTTTCACTTTAATTATACACTTATGCATCTTTAATTGGCGGGACCAAAGGGTAACGTGGAATTTGTATATACTATATCGTGTAGACAGACATGTAATAGCATTTTTATTACACTAGAAATCAACATTTAGCTGTTGATTTTACTAATGTAATATATTACAGAAATATACACACTCCATTAATTTTTAACAATACATATAATGATTACGCTACCTATTAAAGAATAATAGTGTATTTTGTATATATTTATACAAATAAATACTTTTTCTATCCGTTCAACAACTCGCTTCATGAATTTGTATACAATCATTGAATTTGTCAAAATATAAAAATTAGGAAACTTAGTGATCCATACGTCTTTTATCTTAATTTTTACTTTTCACATCAAACACAATTTAAAAAATAAAAGCACCTCAATAATCAATAAAACAAATTTAAATTTATTTTATATGTTCAAGTAAATTACTAAAAAAAAAAATAGTTTTTATCAGAAACTTATAAAACTCATGTTTATGAGTAAAAAATAATAATAAGTCTAAAAAATTTACTCTAATGTATATTGAGCATGTAAATTTTGTGTTCAATTGAAATTATTTTCAGACATTTAAAACGATAAAATATTTTAAAATTATACCAATTTCTAACACATTACGAGTTTTTATACTATATTAAAATCTTACAATGTTAAATATCGTTGCAAGTATTATAAATTATCAACAATTTCATAAAATATTTGTCTTAAAATATTAAGTTTTTTTTTTGAGAAATGCTTTGAAAATTATAAACATGATAATTTATACAAATGAAAACGTCGTTTTCACAGTAGTGCCTCTTCTTATTTACACAAATAAATATTGATACTTAATAACGGAGTGTAACGTCTTAATTATTGTAAAGGCAAATTTATACTGGTGTATAAAATTCTATTTCTCTTTCTAGGGTATGCAGTTATACTTATAAAAGAATATTTTTCGAAGCTTTAATTATTTAATTGACAATTATTTTATTTGCTAAAAAGTTTAAGTTTTCCGCCGTTATTTCAATTTAGAATTCCTTGCAAATCACATTATATTGTGGAAAAATATCTGCATAAATTAATAAATCACGGTAATAATATTTACGCGTTTTGATGAAATTGCGCGTTATCCTGAAAACCGTGTTTTATATATACATAAATGTTTAAAGCTAAATTATTTGTCCTTTGAATTACATCGCGTCTTTTAAGCAGACCTCGAAATCATCTAAAATGTATATAAATATCCTGCATTATGGAAATTGAAGTTTCGTTAACTTTACTCTCTTTTCTGTAAATTATATGGCTCAATTGAATTGAATAATTCAATCACACATCCTTGAAATTCCCTATGTCTCGACTGTCGATAATTTCAAATTCACTATCGCTATCTTCGCTACTGTTATTCAATAAACTTTCAGATTTCTCATCTAATTTAACATCATCTTCAGATGAAGAACCTTTTTCAAAATGACCACTTTGAAATTTAATACCATCAATATCCGTTTCTCCCGAACTGAGCTCCAACTCGGACAATTCCAGTCCATCAGTGCTTCCTTCTTCATGAGAAGGCATTTTGAATCCTAGGAGATCGTCTTCAGTAAAAGGATCTGAAACGAATAATTACAAGAATAGAAAACAGAATTTTTGGTTGTTACAATAAAGATAAACAATAAGGATAAAAAATAAAGATAAAGAATAAAGATAAACAATAAGGATAAAAAATAAAGATAAACAGTAAAGATAAACAATAAGGATAAAAAATAAAGATAAACAGTAAAGATAAACAATAAGGATAAAAAATAAAGATACATAATAAAGATAAAAAAAAAAGAAACAATAAAGGTAACAAAAAAGAGAAACAATAAAGGTAACAAAAAAGATAAACAATAAAGGTAACAAAAAAAAGAAACAATAAAGGTAAACAAAAAAAATAAACAATAATGGTAACAAAAAAGATAAACAATAAAAGTAAACAAAAAAGTTAAACAATAAAGGTAAACAAAAAATATAAACAATAAAGGTAAACAAAAAAGGTAAACAAAAAAGATAAACAATAAACATTTAGCAAATAACCATTTATTGTAATAAACATTTAGATAAAATTACCGTTTTGAACATCCGATGCTACGCTTGCTGTAGTTGGAGAATGATCTCCAGCTTCTCCAGCAAGTTTTAAAACTTGCAAATTATCTTCTGTGACAGCGGGTAAAAATTCTTCTATTTCATTATCCCATTCTGTTAAAAATTCAGTAAAGTACATTTTTTTGCTTTGCTGAAAGTAATATTTTTAATATTCAATAATTCAATACTTTACCTTTATTTGGTAATATCCTAGATGGTATTTGTAGTAAAAGAGCAGGACCAATCAAAATACTCATGCATATTGTATATGCAATAAGTACACCATTAATAGTTCTCCCAATTAGCCATAGACCCAAGGAGATTGTACAAACAGCAGTGCAGAACTAAAAAAATATATTAAACATTAGATTTAGACAGCATATAATCGTCAAAAAAATTCTTCCTCTAAGAAGAAAGTGCAACTAAATCATCTCAAACTTAAAAAATATAAGGGTACAAGGAATTTTATTTTAAAACTTTAATAAATTAATAAGCTATTAAAAAGGAACGAACAATTAAAAATGAACGAACTATTAAAAATGAACGAACAATTAACAATGAACGAACTATTAAAAATGAACGAACAATTAAAAATGATCGAACAATTAAAAATGAACGAACAATTAAAAATGATCGAACAATTAAAAATGATCGAACAATTAAAAAAACCAATTATTAAAGCAAATTACAATTACAAATTAATTAAATCTAATTCGAAACGAAACTAAACATCCTTTCTGATTAATTAAAAATGAATAAACTATTAAAAATTATCAAACTATTAACAAAGAACTTGAGTGTCAAATAAATAAATAAATCTCGGAAATACTTACCACTCCTGGCTGGTCCTTTCTCAATTGTTTAAAACCCTTCCAAGCTGATTTAGCTTTTATTAATATTTTTTCGATTTGTTCAGCTTTCGCTGGAGATCTAAAAAATGCAAAGAATATTTCAATATTTAAAGAATGAAACTAAAGCACGGAAATATTTAAAGAATCAATGAAATCACAGAATTTAAACAGAAAAGCACAGAATTCAAGACAGAAAAGCACAGAATTTAAGACAGAAAGGCACAGAATTCAAGACAGAAAAGCACAGAATTCAAGATAGAAAAGCACAGAATTCAAGACAGAAAAGCACAGAATTCAAGATAGAAAAGCACAGAATTAGAGAAAATGAAATAACAAATAAATTAAAAACAAATCGTTTAAACTTACATATTTGAAATCTGTCTTTTTTCTTTTTGCACTTGATTTTCAACTGTACTGTAACACAGTATGATGAAAACAGCACTGCTGGCTGCTGCAAAACCACGGATTTCTAGTACCACAATCCCCCTGTAAAAATTGACGTATAAATATTGTGTTATATGCAACAAACATTAATTATATGCAATAAAAAGTTTTTATTTTACTCCAATCATTTCAAAACGTTTTAAGATAATAAAGAAACGTGTTCTTAGGATAATAATAATAATAATAATAATAATAATAATAATCATCATCATCATCATCATCATCATCATCATCATCATCATCATCATCATCATCATCATCATCATCATCATCATCATAATATTAATATTAATAATAATAATAATAATAAACACAAGAATAAAAAAGATAATCATAATAAAAGAGCAAAACGTGTTTTTGTATGAAATAAAATTGAAATCGCTATTGATAAATGAACGTAAAAAAACCGTGATTAAAAAGCTTGTGCATGCAGAAAAATGTAAAAAAGAGGATTAATACCGTAAATGGATATATTTTTACGTTGTATATATTTTATCTATGTATAGGACAGTTTACACAACATATTTGCGCTGTGACTACTTGGAAAACATTCTGACTGTGCACATATATATATTGCGACTTGAATGAGAAAGGACGATGTCGCAACTATTCAAGTTGTAACAGTATAATATTGATTAATACTGACAGTTTATTAAAAGAAAACACTTACCAAAATAAAATGTTAAATATAATGACTACGGAAATGCTATTGAGCGAGTTTTCCCACAAAAGAATACTTTCAAGCAGGTTTAAAAACCGTCTCGTTGACTCCTCATTGTCCTTGTAATTTTGACAATCTCCAGCTGAAATCCTTTGTGTTGAGAAGTCGGGATCGGTTTTTGGATTTTTGACAGATTGGCGATTACTTTTAATCCAGCGAAAGAAATGCTCCATGATACTCCAGGGTCTCTTTTCTACAAGGCGACCTAAACCTCGTTTTCTCTTGGCATGATGTATAGAAACTTATTCCGAAAACGCACGCCACCGGATTATTTTTAGCACATGACAACGCCAGATTTTTCAATCTCCATTCGAAATGTAACGCAGTAGGAGATTTGGAATTTTATAAATTGTCTAGAATACTTCTCTTCAACTAACACTGTAGATTATTCCCGTCAAACCATATTGTCACTTTTGAATATTTTCATCCTCATGCTCCGAATCGTATATAAAAACACTCAAAGAGTTGACAATAATAACAACTTGAGTGTTTTGACAGTTTGGCCGATTGTTAATGGCCAACTTTTTGTTTCACGCCGTAATTTCTGTTTTCTATGCAAATATAGTTGGAGTGTGTATATAACAATGAAGTATGTACTTTTTCTAATTATTGTCTTACTGTCGTTCTACTCAATGTTACACGAACAGCACCACTGACGTAAATCGTACGATCACACGATTCTTCACTCGGCATGACACGTGACGTGATTTACAAATAAACTTGAATAAACTGCGTATAAATGTTTACTACGACTTGAAAAACAGCAATGTGTTTACGGCTTGCAATGACTGCAATATTAAGGAGAATATTGGGAAGCATGTGGTGACCCCACCACTTTTACTCCCTTTTACTCCCACACCAAAGTTACACTTGATCTACTTGTAATGGTCGACAAAATGAGTGAATGTCACTTTGCGATTCTTGCGAATCAATTTAAGTCTGTACACCTCTTGTTTTAACACTAACCCTTGAGCACTGTCGCAAAGGAATAATATACACTGCCAACCACCCCCTATATTATCACATGAATTTTACTTGCTCGTGATTACGCTCGTGATTTTACTTCCTTTGTCTTAAATTTACAAACGTGGGCTTTCTTAAACTATAATTTACATAAAGGCAAGTAAGACAAGAATTATATTATTAGTATTATCTAATAACCATTTCCTGTCCATTCCTGTCAACAAAGCAGACAAAAATGTCAATATATTTCAGTTACATAACCTCAAAAACTACTTTGTGACGTTTGATATATATATATATGTATACAAACCTAGTCTTTTTGACACAAAGTAGTTTTTGAAAACATGTTGATATGAAAAATAACAATATTTTATAATACGTTGATATTATAAAAATGTTAAAAGAAGATATTTACTGGAAAACAATTTTGCACTATTCACATTATATAGTATAATATACAGTATAATATATAGTCCACAGTATACAAATAATTTAAAACAAAAGTGTTGCAAAAATACAAATGAAAGTCTACAAACACTTCTTAAATTTACATTTTTGTAATTTTAAAGAAAAGTTAAAAGGTATTTAAAATAATTCACGTTAATACTTTTTTTTATAATATATTTTGACAAATTTGAAAAAAGATAATATACATACATATTATTTTAAGTATACAATACGAAAACAATAAATTTAATTTGTTTTACGGGTTACTAAAAAATGTTAGTGGTTTAACTTTATCTAAGAGATTGTTATTCAAACCTAATTGTTTCCATACATTGTAATTCAAGTATAATAATCAAGTTCCCATGCAGTCATTTTTCAAATACAATAATCATCCATTCAGCTATTGTTATTCAAACTTGAAACAAATACGCAAAAAGTAAACATACCATGAGATTGTCTGTACTATTTTAAAAAAATATATAAACACAAATCGAAATTGCGAGTTTCACATTCGTCAGGCCTTAGAGAATCAAAAGTTTTCTATTTGTTTACAAATGGCTTTTACAATAAAAACTACATTTTCATAAAAAACTTCGATAAAAAAATATGTATATCGAGTATTGTAGTAAGAGCTTTTTAAAAACTTAAGATCATTGAGAATATTGAGATTAATATCGAGTAATTGTAAAATTTGAAATTAATTTCATAATATTTCAAATATTTATAATATTTCAAATATATTGCTAAAAAAGGAAATATTGTCTACATGTAGACCTCAATAAATGCGAACAGGCAAGCTTAAGATAAATTGACAATTTCCATTGCATATAAAAAGTATTAATTTCAATTGGTTCAATATTATGATATTTTAAAGTGATTGTTCCATTTTTGTTATTCTAAAATCACTAGTTTTTAATATTTTCCCTATAGCCTCCTTTTTATCGATATTTAGAGAATAGCTGCACACTCTGTGTAAAACTAAGTTTTTTAAAGTACAACTAATAACGCGCTATGTGTACTTAAAATTACAAGTTTATGTTAACAAATTACAAGTTTATGTTAACAACTTACAAGTTTACGTTAACAACTTACAAGTTTGCGTTAACAACTTACAAGTTTGCGTTAACAAATTACAAATTGTATGTAAACAAAGAAATACGTTTTTTAAAACAAAGAATAAGTTTGTGCCGTATTTATCATGAATATTCATAAAATAAACCCTGATAGAAAAAAACTAATTGACTACTATGAATATTCATTGTAAATAAAAGCGATGAATATAAAAATGTGGAAATTATCAAAACATTTTTTTTCGGCAACAGCGTGAAACGTGACAAAGACATAAATTTCCAGCGTATAATCACGCAATTAAAAATAAAATACTTATCAAACTTTCTGTAAAAAAGTTTAACTTAAATTTGGAAAAGAATAATTAAATGTAAATCAATACTAAAAAGCTGCACTAATTAAAAGCACATTATACGCCACTTTTATATCACTGCTTTAAAGATTGTAATTTATATTGTTAGATTATTATTGTGTAAGTACTTTGTCGTGCTTTCCTTACAAGTAAACATTTTTAAAATTTGTGTATAAATATATCTATATTTTTTAATGTATTTATACATTTTTCGCTATACCTATAAAATTTGAGATATAAAGAAATCGCTTCTATAATAATTATAGACCATTAATAATTAATGGACATTAATAATTAATGAACGTTAACAATTGTTGAACATTAACAATGGTTGAACATTAATAATTAACGAACATTAACAATTGTTGAACATTAACAATGGTTGAACATTAATAATTAACGAACATTAACCATTGTTGAACATTAATAATTAATGAACATTAACAATTGTTGAACATTAATAATTAATGAACATTAACAATTGTTGAACATTAATAATTAATGAACATTTCTTTAAAAAAATTGGAAACAAATTGTTTCTACATTTTTGTAGATTATTATTTCTCATAATATGAAGATAAAAATTCTCGCAAGACTATGACTTTTTGGAAGATTTCTTTAATATAAATTTGGCAAAATGGAAGATAATGTATAGAAGACAATAGAATTGATGTCAGTGCCTACATTTGTTTATAAAGCCGTTTTCTGATATTATCCGATTATATAGAAAATCAATTTAAATTATAACATTGACAAAAATCTAATCCCAATAACGTTAAAGGCACTTCTTTTAATAAATTTATCATTATTCAATTTCTTGCTATTTCGCTATCAATATATATCTATCTATAAATGTCTAAATATGACTAATTTTAACTCTATTTTTAGCACTTTATTTCTATATGTATAGACAGTATGCTAAAGCAGAAATAGTTCACTTATAACATGCAGAATGAAAACATTCCATAAATCTAAAAATTATGGCAGTATTATTCAATAAATATATTAAAAACTTGAAGATGCCTCTAAACTCCCATGATTGCACGACGAATTATTTAACTAAAAATGCCTTGTTGTAGATCGTAATCAATTAATTTAAAATTCAAATTTAAAAAGTTTTCTTTTCACATTTAAATTTTAACTCAATTTAAATTCGATCTTTACTTTAAAGAGATTAATTTACGAAAATTTCTTCTCTGCAATTGTGCACTTGACATAAGGTTAACGATTAGTACTTTCATTCAAGTTTCAATTTGCCTGATTTTCAAGTGTTCAATTTTTACACTAATAATGGCAATATTAAAAGACAAATTGAAAAACTCAACAATGTCAATGTGCATTATCCTTTGGAATGATTCAGTCTCATATAACGCACAAGCCTTAGCTTTGCGCTGCACTTTCCAATCATAAACCTTACTGTTCTTTGCCAGCAAAGTATTAAAAAAAAAAAATTTGCCAAATTATTTCAATTAAATAAATATATAAATTATATAATTAATATACCTTTCATATCCGGCTTTTAGAAATGCAATACTGAATAAAAAAGGTCAGTGACCTTCAATCAAATGCAATTTTCTTTCCTTAAAAATACCATTCAATTTAAGAATCAGTGCAGAAAGTTTGTCGTAAATCACATCCAAGTTATAAAGTCGTTACTTTATAAGCATCTTAAGATTTTCCTGCATAAGTAGGATTTTTGAAAGTTGAGGTAGCTTGCTTGTAGATTGGATTTTCGCCCTAAAATTTGAGAAAAATATTAGAATACTTTATAAACGTCAACTTGATTCAGATTTAAAGATGCAAGTTAAAAGTTCATTTTATTTAATTGTGAATATTAATCAAATAATAATTATGAATACTAATCAAATAATAATTCATTATGAATATTAATCAAATAATAATTAATAATTATTATTAATTTATTGCTAACGAGCATTAGAGCGTTTTGTATCGACTAAACCTCATGTAAAAAAGGTTTTATCACACCTGTATTACATTATGATTAAATAAATAAATAAATTATTAATTTATTACTCTTGATTAAATATTATTCCTCCTTTTATGTAGTTCTAATAAATAGAAAGTGTAATAATGAAGTAAAAAATTATTTCAGTGTCTTTACCGTGTCCCATTTAGCCATCATCCTTTCTTTCTCGAATTTGGCAAATTCCCGTCTGTCGTGAATAGTTGTCAATAATTTCCATATAAATAGAATTGTAAGGCCCATTAGCACGATTCCAGCAATGACTGCCATGACAATTCCAAGTAAATAAATCTTCGGTGGGCATTCGTTTTGTTTTTGTGCCTCAATTACCAGTTTTGTGTCATTGTAATAGTACATAAAAAGATAATTACAGTCGTCTTCGCCTTTATATTTGCAAACTATTTCATCCTCCATTACCAGAGTTTTGTCAATTGTTTCAACATATTCTATTGGAATTTCTGTACAATTCGATGGACATTCCTTAACTGTGACATTTCCCATATTTTGCATTTGGCACATAACACAAGGGGTTAATTCTTCACATCGATCCTTGCAGGTAGCACATTTTTGGCAATACGATCCCGAATATCGAACACCATTTTCAATCCGACACTCGCATTGACCGCAAACACAATTTCCCTAAAAATATAATAAATATATCGGTTGATTGACATTTTTACCTTGTTTATTAATTGTCTGAATAATTATAATAAATTCTTTAAATTTAATAATCTAGCGGGTCTCGAATGTATTAAAAAACCGTTAAATACATGAATATTAAGTAATTTTTTAATATTAATCGAATTTTCTAAATGATCTACAAATATTAAACAAATGTTGCATAATTATTAAGTGAATATTAAATTCATTTAAATTTTTTCGTTTTCATTATAATTATTTAATTTATTCAAATTATTATTTTCAAATTCAAATTATGATTTTCAAATCCAAATTATGATTTTCAAATTCAAATTATTAGAGATTGAATGTAATCGTGTGTGTAATAAAGTACATTTAAATATTTTCAGTGGCCTCAAAAGTGAATTTTAAAGCGCCAATGTCAATTTACATTTTTTACTTACTTTTCCTGAACATTCTAAATTGGTTCCCGGCTGTATACATGTGTCGTTTGATGACTTGCATTCACAGGCTTTTCCCACCCATCCTGATTTGCACTTGCATATTCCATCGCAGCCACATTCTCCGTTACCAGAGCAATACTTATTGTCACGACGATCACATGAGAAATTATCACATTCACAATACTCACCCCATATTTTCTAAAAAAGAAAAATTCGATTTTAATTTATTGTATAAACTTATCTAAAATATTTACAGTCTTTCTAAATTCTATTTAATATTTATTCATTTTAATCAATAGTATTTTCTAGGCAGAAATTTGAAATCTATTTCATCTTTTTATCTATAAATATCAAAGTATAATAATGGATAATAAAGTACAAAAATGTATAATGTATAATAATGGATAGTAAAGTATAATAATGTATAATGTATAATAATGTATAATAATGGATAATAAAGTATAATAATGTATGATTTACCAAGTTTTCACCACTAGGAGGATAGCATTCACAAACGCCACAAGTACATTCTCCTCTACCTGAACAATCCACTAATGATGTATTGTCACGTCTACAATTTTGGAAATTTTTGTAGTGATCATTTGCGGTATTATTACATTCACACTTCTTTCCAAAACTCCCTGCATTACAATCACAAACACCACATTTGTACGTTCCGTTGTTATTGCATTTGGACGAATTTTCTTCGTATGAAGCATCATCTGCTCGTTCACAGTCACATTCACAAATCATTTCTAGATTTATCCTCAAGGCTTCATTAATCCCGACCTTAAAAAAATAGTTAATTATCATCAACAAATTTAGCACTAATACATTTTTTAATAACAAGAAATTCAATAGTAACAATTTTAATAGTAGTAACAATTTTAATAGTAACAATTTTAAAAGTAACAATTCCAATAGTAAAAATGTAATAATAGTAACAACTTTAGCAATAAGATTCGAATATTTCAAATTATAAAAATAAAACCCATTTTAAAGTTTACAATAAATTTGAACATAAAAGTTTTTTATTCCAGAGTCTTATCTTACCGGGTAGATTGTAAAAGTCTGATTCCATTCTGACCTATTAGCTGGACAGTGAGTCACAGTAATATCAGCTATAAATTCCACTTTGTCTCCTTTTTTCAATTTATCACATTTAGTGGTTTCCATTGGTTGTATGTTTTTATTGTTGTTCAAGCATTGCGACAAATACTTGATTTTTACAGCATCACTGCCGACTGTGTCTCTTATTTCAACAGTGCTTCGAATCTGGTTATACTGATTTTTAATTAATTCGACGACATTACTAGAATCATGGGAAAGTTCCCCGGCAGACGATCCTTCAATGTGTGAGCAGAGCCTTGAATAAATACCCATTTCTCCTTGAGTCACTGCCCAGATAATATTTATGGCATTTTGCTTGACCTTCTGATTGATTTGCGAGATGCTGGGATAATCTTGCAGCGACGAATGCGTGTAAAGTCCTGAAGAATCAAGGTGACACACGCCGTCATTCGGCTTCACGATTCCGCCAAGTTTACCATCGCCAGCATAGTGAAAACCGGCGTCTGTAGAAAATACCAATAATCGACGTGCTTTATCTCGCCATCCGATCGCATCTTTACAAACAATTGCCTGCATAATTGCATCAAATCCTCCTTCGGGAGCGTCCAAATTGCCAGAAACTGAAGCGTTTCTTACCAAATCCTAAAAATAATTATAGTGTGTTTTGAATTAAAAGGGCATAACAAAAAAAGTATAACAAACCAAGTATAATAAAAAAAGTATAATAAAAAAAGTATAATAAAAAAAGTATAAAAAAAGTATAAAAAAAGTATAAAAAAAGTAAAAAAAAAAGTATAAAAAAAGTAAAAAAAAAGTAAAAAAAAGTATAAATAAAAGTAAAAAAAAAGTAGAAAAAAAGTATAAAAAAAAGTAAAAAAAAAAGTAGAAAAAAAGTAGAAAAAAAAGTTGAAAAAAAGTATAAATAAAATAGTTTTAAATACGTTTAATTAATATTATAAACTTTGGTGTATAAATGTATAAATTGAATATATAAAAAATGTAGAATATAAATATTGTTATTGTATAAATGAGAAATAAAAAGTGAACTTACAGCAAAAAGACTGGTATCTTGTGAAAGTCTCATAATATGCTTGTAACCATATGGAGCAGCACATGCTTTGCATGGTTGAAGGAGCCTATTGATTTTAAAAAAGAGAATTAACACTCCTTGGTGGTTTATTTCATTTTACTGAATAATGTTTATTGTTTCAATCACTTTGAATATGTTAATTTCAATTTGCTAATCATTTATGATGTTTGTTCTATTAATGTTAATTTGTGCTATTATTGTTAATAATTGCTATTTTTGTTTATTTGTACTATTATTGTTAATAACTGCTATTTTTGTTTATTTGTGCTATTGTTAATAATTGCTATTTTTGTTTATTTGTGCTATTATTGTTAATAACTGCTATTTTTGTTTATTTGTGCTATTGTTAATAATTGCTATTTTTGTTTATTTGTGGTATTATTGTCAATAATTGCTATTTTTGTTTAATTGTGGTATTATTGTTGATAGCTGGAAATTAGTACTTACGTTTGGGGCACTACACTCACGTAGGGCATTACAACTTTATCAACAAAACTACCAAAACCCAGTCTAAATTTACTTGTAAGGCTACTCATTTCTTTAACCAGTAGTTCTCCGAGATCGGAAAGTTTTTTCTTATCATCTTCCATAGATTTACTCAAGTCCATAAGGTAGTAGAGATCAACTGGATAATCCTCGGCTTGAGAAAATGAAAATCTTATTCGTTGAGCTTGATCTAAAACAAAATTTATATAATGATGTAAATAATGTATATAATCTAAATAATGTATATAATCTAAATAATGTATATAATCTAAATAATGTATATAATCTAAATAATGTATATAATATAAATAATGTATATAATGAACAATAATTTATATACATAATGTGCAACATAAAGTTTAATTTCGTTAAAATTTAATTTACTAAAACTTGAACATTTGATTTAAAAGAAATATTTTTCATTTTGATAAAATTATTTTCTACTTGCTATCACTTACTTATTCTCACTTTAACGTTAACTTCCTGTGGAGCTATTTGAACTGCTTCTTGTTTTCCATCAGTTGCACTTATTCGTGTTGATTGTGATCCAGTTGAATCTGATTGCGCTTCAGAACTCAAATTTCGATTTTGTACTATACTGAACACATTTGACGGATAAAATACATATTTTTCGTCACAAAATTTAGAAGCATCTGTACCCGGTGCATAGAAACAGCGGCGTTCAGCTAACTCCTAAAAAAAATGTTTTTTAGTATGGAAGCTTCTACATTTAATGGTAAATTAACAGTAATAATAAATTACGATTTTAATGCAAAATTCAAAACCATAATCATAAATAAAAACTAAAGATTAACAAAAACTAATGATAAACAAAAACTAAAGATAAACAAAAGCTAATGATAAACAAAAACTAAAGATAAACAAAAACTAATGATAAACAAAAACTAAAGATAAACAAAAACTAATGATAAACAAAAACTAAAGATAAACAAAAACTAATGATAAATAAAAACAATTACAAGTTAAAAATAATCATAGTCTAATGATAAATGAAGACTATTGATAAATAAAGACAAATTAAGATTAATGCTAAGTTAAAGCTAATGCTAAATTAATACAATAAACTGCAATATTGAGTAACGAATAAAAACTTACGGGTTGCATGCACCAAGCGCACAGCTCGGTTTGAATGCATTCGTGACATGTTTGTCTACTGATGCAGTTGTTTGTTCCTGATTGAGAATTTGCTTTTGCACAAGCACTCAATAAAATTGTTAATGTTATGAATTTCCAAATAATATCAGGCGACATTTCTAAAAAGAATTAATTGTTTAAAAGATATACAGAGTCAATTATATTGTGTATCGCAATTGAAAATCTTTTTGAAAGAGCATAGAGCAGAGCACAAATAAAAGTAAAACCAGAGGCTGATGAACGATCGAAACAAAACCAGCTCGCCCACGTTCTGTGCGGAAGTATATATTAAGAAAACACATTTTTAAAAAAGATTATTTCTTAAGGAAGCTTCTATATGCAAAAACTTTCTAATAGGAAACTAGTTTTAAAATAGAATCGTTAAAATAGTCAAATTATCGATTTCGTGCAGGTCGTGTTTACATTTATAATCTGTGTGTACATAAACGAGTAATAAAAAAATACCAAAAAGCTTCTCATCAGTCAATCCATATTCAATACAAAATGTATGGTAAATAATTATTAAAGTACCCACTTTTTCTTACTTAAAAAGCACTCTAAATGTTTAGCGTTGTAAACTTTGTTTAACTTAAGTTATTTTTTCTTCTTTTGCGTATAGATCATTATTAAAAGGTAATTTAAGATCACAAAATGGATTTAAACAATTGAGACTCAACTCAATTACAACAACTATGTGTGTGTGTGTCTGTTGCAAATATACAACTCAAACCTCACCCCTTACAAACACAAACATAGTATGATTCATTAACACATTGCATGTGTAGCATGTGTGAAGCAAATGTTTTTTTAAGGTGCGTCCATTCGGTATTAGTATTTAATTTTCAAATTAAAGTTGTCCAAGATGGCCACTGCCATTTGATTGGTCGGTAATCTTTCCCGGAAAGATTACCAGTAATCAGAAGCCGCCAATTTCGAATATACTTTGTCCAAAAGTAACTAATCTTAAAATTCTGTACAAGTACTTAGTATTAATTAGAAAAAGAGTATTATTAATTAGAAAAGGAAATGTGGATAGAGTATTGGACATCTAGAGTTAAAAAAGTGATTTAAACTGGACAATTTTCGTCTCTCTCAGAAAAATGTCAGCATGTGAAAGCGACATAAACCACCCAAGGCGTATATAATGTAAATCACTGTAAACTCAACGTAAATTACTCAAAGTGAATTACTTATCCATCTCTGACAACAAATATACAGTCTGCTCTTTGTTTGCTCCATTTCATTGTTGAACGGTGATTTAAATCTGTCAGTTCTTTGTTCCCTTAACTTGTCGACATAAGACTATTAACATTGGATAATAATATGTAATAAGTGTATAAAATATACAAGAGATAAAAATGTGGAGTCCCTTTGAAGCTGGAAGTTCTCCAATAGATTGGTGCGAAGGAAATTATCTTATATCTCCAAGCATTGCAGAATTCACGAACACGGTTTGTTTTTTTATTTAAAACGGTACTTTTCAATAAATTGCAAACAGTAAAAATCGACAAAAAAGCTATTTTAACATGAGTAGATAATAAAAATTGAGTTGTCATGACAAAGTATTTTAGTAATAATGATAATTTTAACATTTTCAGCTCAGTAATGTCTTATTTTTATTGCTTCCACCCGTTCTTATGCATTTATTTAGAGATTATGGAAGATTTGTCAATCCTTGTATCCACGTTATTTGGGTTTTATTAATGGTAGTGGGTATAAGCAGTGCCTATTTTCACGCGACTTTATCTCTAATAGGTAATAAAAGCATTGTTTGTTTCTTCTATCACGTGGAAAAAAATTAGAGAATTAATTTTACAGAATAATTTCTTTACTTCAGGTCAACTCTTAGATGAATTAGCAATTCTGTGGGTCTACATGGCTGGTTTTTGCATGTTTTTCCCAAGAAGATATTTTCCAAATATCTTGAAAAACAATAGGAAGCAATTTTCTTTTTATGTCATGTTGACAACTGTTGTTGCCACTGGTTTAGCTTTAATACATCCTGCTCTTAATGCATTTGCATTAATGTGTTTAGCGATTCCTGCTTTTGGATTTATGATAGTTGAATTAAAAAGGTGAGTGTCACTTTTGCCATTTTAAAACAAAAGTATTTTAGATAGAAAAAAGTTTCAAATGTGTTATTGTATTAAGAGGAAGTAGTATGATACCAATAAGTAAACACATTTTACATATCTTGATAAAAAATGAGAACGTAAAAAGTGAAGAAAAAAAAAGATAAGACACGATAGTTTTTTTTTCTTAAACCATTTTAAGTTCAATGAATATTTAAAAGTGTACATTTTTATTCAAAGGACAAAGTCTGATAGAGTTTATCGTCTTGGTTTGCGATGCGGTGCTGTGTGGATTTTCGCAGTATTTTGTTGGCTAAATGATCGACTTTTTTGTGACACGTGGATGAATTTAAATTTCCCATATCTTCACGCTTTGTGGCATCTTTTTATCTTCATATCCAGTTATACTGCAGCAGTACTTTTTGCTTATTTTTCAGTAAAGGACGAAAAGCCACATCAATCTCCCATACTTAAATATTGGCCTCGAGACGATTTTGAATTAGGAATTCCGTATGTTACGATTAAAAGTTACATAAAAATTGACTATAATACTAATATTTAATAATATTACTTAAAAAATTGTTATACATAATGATGTGATCAATTAATTATTATTCTTGAAAAAGAATCTTAATTCATATAAATCGTCTTTTACGATTTTATATAGGAAATTAACTTTCATTTTATTCAAGTTATTAACAGTCCAAAGTCTATTTTATTCTAGATTTTATCATTTTACTAAAAAGGGTATCGATAAGACATTAAATCTCAACTACGAACTTGTTACTTTAATTATCAATCGTAATTAACTTTTCAGTTACATTGTGACTAAAAAGTAAATGCAATTCCGAAAATTAAAATTTTTATCATGTGTAAGTAAAATGTTACATACTTAATGTTTTAGATACATACGAATATGTATTCACTCGAATATGAATTCACTCGATAAAAATGTTATCAGGATTTAAAATTCAGAGACCAGTAAATATTCATATCCTAAAATAAGTAAATAGAGAAAATTGTGATGATATTAAATGCCAATAAGTCATTAAAACAAAATGTTTTATTTAAATGTTTTTATTTGTATTAAAAATACGTTTAAAACAAGTTTTAACATTTTATTTATATTTTACGTTTAACAATATTGTATTTACCATACATGAACTGTGATCTTGTATCTATATATATATATATATATAATATATAATTTATACAATCTATATACATGTTTTTACGTATATAAATAAAAATATATCTATATATAAAAATATATAAATGGAATGATTATTTTCCTTTTTCTCCTACAAGAAGAGTAAAGAAAACAAAGAAAAAAAATACAATCTCATTTTTGATGAGAATGTATTAATTAAAATGGTATTATTCATATTGATTATAAAAATAGTTACTCTCCTCTGTAGATAACAATATTTTTATCAGTTTCATAGAGCTTAACTTCGTACATTAAATCTGGTTTTGGAAGTAGCTTTTTTAATTCATCAAAAATGTAAATTGCAACATTTTCAGAGGTTGAAACGACATTTTTAAAATACGGAACATCTTTATCTAGATTTTTGTGGTCCAATCTGTTCATCAAAACTTCGTTCATATAACGAGATAAATCAGTAATATTCATTACCATACCAGTAATTGGATCCACTGGTCCTTTTAAAGTCACTTCCACTAGCAAATAATAATGTCATGAAAAATTATTCTATAATGTAATTATTCTATAATGTAATTAAAATTCTATTAAGAAAAGTATTACATATTTACCAGTGTAATTATGTCCGTGACCCCAAAAATTATTACACTTTCCATATATTTCTTTATTTTCTTCATCACTTAGTTGATTACTAAATAATAGTACATTTAGAAAATTTAAATATTGACAATATAAAGAATAAGAATAAATAATTCTAAATAAGAATTCGTATTAATAATTCACAACACGTGCACTTATGACAAAAATACTTTATTTACCTGTGCAATCGGTGGGATGAAGATATATGTTCTTTTCTCGTTAAATATGCAATTCTCTGTGCCATATTTACAATAATTGTTTTTACGAAAGCCTTCTTTTTATTATAAATAATTTCTAATTACCGGAACTGTCAAAGCACAAATTGTATTGATGAAAAACTTGGAACATTGAAAATATAAAATTTCTATAACCGTTGATATTATCAGGAAAAATTAATTAATAATGATCAAATTAATTAATCACTTTTTGCTTTTTTTACAAGAATAAAATATCCTGTTTGTTTTTATTCAAAGCGAATCCATACTCCTTTTGCAATTTAACCAGGGCTGTGTAGTTTTTTTGTGCAGAGAAGAATTAGGGTGTTTTCACACTAATGTTAAAAAACCTGTTGGAGTAAAAGAGATGAAAGATTGAAACTGGACAATTTAGCATTTCATCTCTCTTGTCAATGGTTTATTCTAGTATATTCTTGCCCATATATATTCATGAAGTTCAAAGATCTAATTTTATACTTTTTTTGACTAATTACAGTATTTATTTAACAAATTCGTCTAATTAAGATCGTGCTAAATATATCATTCAATTTGTTTTACGTGTGTAATGATTTATTTTCAAGTTTCTTCTTGTGAAACTTGTTATTAAAGTATGCTTGAATGCCTTTAAGGTTATGATTATCTTGTGAACGAATTTGTGATTTTGTTATTTTAGATTAAAAATTAGAATGACGAAGACTTAATAATATTAACACGTGTGTTATAATGTTAAGACATTAATCAATGACTTCAAAACAATTTTCTTTCATGTTTTTGTATTTTTTTTGTAGATTTTTAAAACTTATGAAGAAGTAAATTATGTAGTTTGTAGAAATGTCGGACGAATCTAACCACGTTGATACTGTAAGTTAATTTAACACTTTATTGATTAATTTTTTATTATACATTTTGTATTCATTATTTTACATTCTCATCAATCATGAGAAAGTATTTTATTATCAAGAGAGCTGAATTATTAATGTCTTGTTTCCAATTTAAACAAGATCATGAAAAACAGAAAGATCATGAAGAACAGAAAGATTATAGAAACAGTAGTTTGATTACTTTGAATATTAAATTTACAAAATGAGTATGTTTCCTTTGTTTGCACATTTTTTTATTATAAATTCTTCCTTGCAGATAAAAGTTGCTGAAACTGCTCCGGATTCACCAAAAAAGCCAGTGAAATCGACAGCAGTGGTGAAATACTCGGCAGTTCAAAGTCCAGCAACTTTTGCTCAATTACAATGCAATACCGATTTGAATTTGCCACCGAGCAACTGGTTAAGCAGTTCTGCCGAAAGCTATGGCCTTCAGAGCGACTGGTCTTCACACAGCAGAAGCTTTTCGAGTTTTCGAATGGCACACATGTTTCCAGATAGTGTGGGCGAAGTGGACGTCGTATCCGAGGCGGAAAACATAAAGAAACTTCTAAAAATGCCTTATAGTCATGGAACTATTTCCATGGTAGTACATCGAATTGAGAACACTCTTCTTCTAGACGATTTCGACGTTCACAGATACCTTCTCAGACAAGCAGAAAGTGACTGGGAATGGCTGAAAAAATTTGTCTGCGAGCAGGTATTTCAAAACCTTGGCAATAAAGAGAAAAGACTTTTTCACAAGTCCAGTCGATACGCTCTACAACAGAAGAATTTAGTCTCTAAGTTTTTATACCATTCGCTAGTATTGGCAGACAAGAAAGAACAAAATGAAAAACCAACATTGCCTGTTAAAAATCCAGAACCTTCTTTACCTGAACCATCTCGAGAGCAAGAACTGCCGGATCCAAATTGTAATCATAATTTTGCGCGAAATGTTCTCTGGACCTTTGAAAACATTCAGATGTTAATTGGCACTGACATGCCGATATTTGGAGGTCCAACTCATCCTTGTATCAGTCTCAGGCTCAGGGACATGACAAAACCGATAAGTGTTCTAACTGGAATAGATTATTGGCTAGATAATCTCATGAGCAACGTTCCTGAAGTCATCATGTGCTATCATCTTGACGGCATTGTACAAAAGTATGAATTAATTAAAACTGAAGATTTACCCAAGATGGAAGACGCCAAGTTCAGTCCCAAAGTTATTCGCAACGTTGCACAGAATATTTTAAGTTTCTTGAAGAATAATGTCACCAAAGCCGGACACACTTATTGGCTCTTTAAAGGTATTAATATATATATAACAGGGTTTCTACAACTCTGGAAAACATGGAAAACCTGGAATTTTCATGGAATTTCAGTATTCCTCATGGAATCAAGCAAATCTCATGGAATTTCCATTTATATCATGGAAATTAATTTTTTTATTTAATTTCTTTATGCTGTTTATTAAGTTTTACCAAAATTTTATACCTTTTTTTACAGAAAAAAACTTCAAAATACTTTAAAATACTTCAAAATACTTCAAAATATTTAGAAATACTTAAAGTGTCTTTAAAATATTTCAAATGACTTAAAACTGCTTTAAAATACTTCAAAATACTTAAAAATACTCTAAAATTTTAAAAAATACTTAAAATGTCTTTAAAATACTTAAAAATACTTCAGAATACTTTCAAATACTTCCAAGTACTTCAAAATATTTAGAAATACTTAAAGTGTCTTTAAAATATTTCAAATGACTTAAAACTGCTTTAAAATACTTCAAAATAGTTCAAAATACTTATAAATACTTCAGACTATAACAAAATACTTCAAAATACTCTAAAATATTAAATAAGACTTAAAATGTCTTTAAAATACTTAAAAATACTTCAGAACACTTTCAAATACTTCCAAGTACTTCAAAATATTTAAAAATACTTAAAGTGTCTTTAAAATATTATTTCAAGTGACTTAAAACTACTTTAAAATACTTCAATTGACTTCAAACTACTTCAAACTACTCCAAAATATTCAATAATAATTAAAAAGTATTTGAAATATTTCAAAATACTTCAGATTACTTCAAAATAATTCAGAATACTTCATAATACTTCAAAATATTTAAAAGATCTTAAAAATACTTAAAAATATTTCAAAATATTTAAACATACTTTTAATACTTCAAAATATTTTAATGTACTTAAAAGTACTTTAAAAGATTTCAAGATATTTAGTGATACATTAAAATAGTTCAGACTACTTTCAAGTACTTCAAAATACTCTAAAATATTAAAAAATACTTAAAATGTCTTTAAAATACTTAAAAATACTTCAGAATACTTTCAAATACTTCCAAGTACTTCAAAATATTCAATAATACTTAAAAAGTATTTAAAATATTTAAAAATACTTCAGATTACTTCAAAATAATTCAGAATGCTTCATAACACTTCAAAATATTTTAAAATACTTCAAAATATTGTAATATACTTGAAATTACTTCATATTATTTCAAATTATTTAAAGATACTTTAAAATAGTTCAAAGTATTTAAAAATATTGGTATTTTAAGTATTAAAAAAAAAGTATAAAAAGATTTTACAGTATTAATTTTTTAAAATATTTTAAAAGTGTATAAAATATTTCAGAGTACTTATAAATACTTCAGATTACAAGAAAGTACTTCAAAATACTCCAAAATATTATAAAATACTTAAAATGTCTTTAAAATATTTAAGAATACTTTAAACTACTTTAAAATACTTCAGAATACTTCCAAATACTTCAAAATATTTAAGAATATTTAACATTCCTTTAAAATATTTCAAAATACTTAAAACTACTTTAAAATACTTCAAACTACTTCAAATATTTCAAAATATTTACAAATACTTAAAATTTCTTTAAAATATTTAAAAATACTTAAAGCTATACTTTAAAATACTTCAGATTACTTAAAAATATTTAAAAGAAATTTCAAATATTTAAAAATACTTCGAATTACTTTATAATATTTCGAAATACTTCCTAATACTTCAAAATCTTTTAAAATACCTTAAAATATATAAAGACACTTAAAAATATTTCTAAATGTTCAAATATACTTAAAATTACTTTAAAATTCTTTAAAAAACTTCAAGATATTGCAAAGTTATTAAAAATATTAGCAAAATATTAGCATTTTAAGTACATATTAAATTTAAAGTATAAACAGATTTTAAATTTACATTTTATATCTTTAAATTTAAGTTTAAATTGTGTCTTTAAATATTTTATAAGTATTATAATTATAATATTATAATAATTTTAATTCTTACAAAGTATTGAAAATTTCATTTTTTAATGAAAAAATAGATTAAAAATCATCATGGAAATTCTTCTATCTTTCTCATGGAAATCATGGAAAACTCATGGAATTTTGTGAAGAAAATTTTGTAGAAACCCTGTATGAACTAGCAATTAACTTCTATCAATATAATTCCATTTTTATTAAAACTTAAATAAAAGTTAATTAGAACATCTAGTTAAGAAACGTGATTTTACAAATTGTTCAACAATTTTTAGTTTCATTTTTTCACTCAATTTTTTCAATTTTTTCAATGATTTCAATGTTTTCAATGTTTTCTAATTTCTGAATTCATTTCTTTTTAGGCAAAGATGACGATGTGGTGAAACTTTACGATTTGACTTCTCTCTGCAGTGAAGTTAATGAAGACAAAGGCCAAACTCCTTTCACAGTTCCTGTTGCAATGCTCCTGTATCGAGTTGCGCGAAACATGAAATATTCTCTCGATTATAGCAAAAATCGCGGAACGATTCGTATGCTCTTGAAAAATTGCATCCAATTACTTGACAAGAAAAAATATCCTCAGATTGTTACCTCGGCACATTATATGCTATCGGATTTATATGTTCCATCGGGAACAAATCCAGTGAAACCATTTTTAATGGAACAGAATGACGACGATGACACTCAAAGCGAAACTTGTTCGAACCAAGAAAGCGATAAAGAGTCTGATAAAACAGAAGAGGACGTCAGTGCTGCCATTAAATCTCTTACTCTCTCGAGAAGTAAAATATCCACTTTATATTCCTCTACAATCTTCATTTATTGATTAAAATTAAATTCAAAATTAAATTAGTAAAAATTCTTTTAATCTTTTAAAACGGAACTTGTTAACTTTTTTTAATCATATTACTAATAATATTAATATAAAGTTAACTTAAAGTTGAATATATTATTAATAATATCCATAATATTAGTCTGCATTGAATATTTTATTTATTCACAAATAATGAATATTTGAAAAATATTTTTGTTCTGTTTAGTTAAAGAGCAACCGGAATATGAGGAATTCAAGTACAAAGCGCCTTCCATCACTGGGACTGTAGAAGAAAGATGTAAAATAGCTTTGGAGCATATAGCAAATGGTCTTGAGTGTTTGAATTATTTCCCGATGCAAGAAGGTTCTGATGAAGAGCAACAGAGTCCTGAGGAAAAGAAGAAAGAGCCTGAAGAGGATGTTCCACAAATGGCTAAACCTTATCAAGCAATTCCGTTGCCTTATATTCCTTTGAACAAAACTACGGATGTTCAAAGTAGTAGTCCAACCCATAAGAAAAAAGGGAAACAAAAGAAGAAAAAGTCTGATAAGAATCTTTGTAGATCTGATGAAGAAGAAGCATCGAGTACTCTACTTTGTAAACCAGAAACGCTTCCGACCTGGCAAGCACCGAAAAAGAGCGACAATTTAAGCTGGAATGTTCATTTAAAATCGTTGCTTTACGAGAAAGCTTCTTTGACACTGGGTGTATTGGCAGAATACGAGTACTCGAATAAAAATTACGGAGCTGCTCTTCGATACATTTCAGCTGTTCTCCGCTGCCAGAAAATTTTGGCAACTTTTTGTTGGATTAATAATGAGCAAATGATAAGTTATTTTCTAGGAAGAGCTGGTGATTGTGGTTTTAATACTGTTCAGGATTGGAATAATGTTGAGAAACATAGAAGTGATTATGAAACGAAAAACGAAACTACTCGGGTTATTGACGAAATCTTCAATTCGAAGGATTTTGAAAACGGTAAGTTTAAGATGAATTTAGCATTTTAATTTAAAATAAATCGATATTTTATTGTTATTTAACTGTTTAATTAATTCACTCTTTTGTTATTTAACTGTTTAATTTTTTCACTGTTTTGTTATTTAACTGTTTAATTATTTCACAGTTTTGTTATTTAACTATTTTGTTATTTAACTGTTTAATTTTTTCACTGTTTTGTTATTTAACTGTTCTGTTATGTAACTCTTTTGTTATTAATATTGTCTGTATTTTCAGATGAAGTCGAACTACTGCCGAAAAAGTTTGTGAGTTTGGAAAACACTTTAATAGATTCGTACAAATGTTACGAAAAAGCTTTGGCTCTACAACAACCTAATGTGGATCAAAACACACTTTTAGAAAGAGTTGGAAATATTCACAACGAACTGGGTGTTTTATATTTAAATAAAGCTTGCGGTAAGTATCAATTTTCGTTTTAGTTTTGGATTGTTGGATTTGAGTTTGAGTAGGATTGTTGATGTTTACGTTATAAAAATCTGATATGATTTCACAAACAAATACATTAACAATACAATTTCTTAAAAAATACAATCACTCATTTTATACAATTAACAATTATCAGAATTCTGAAAATATATTAATTGATAAATTCGAGTTAATGTTATGTTAATTTTATGTTAATTTTAATTTAATGTTAATTTTTTAATTTACAGTTCGTTACCAGCAAGGAACAGACGACTCAACCACTTCCTCGGAAGTAACAGAGCTTTTTGAACTTTCACAAAATCATTTGGAGGCGGGAATTAAAGCTTTCGAAACTGTTCACGATGAGGCGAATCAAGCTCTTTTACATACAAACGTTGGTCGTTTAATGCGATCAAAAGCTCACATGCAAGTTAAAGAACGATCTGAGGAACGTATTTTTTATGAAAAAGCTCTAGCGAGTTATCAAAAAGCTCTCCAAGTGCTCGGATTCAGGAAATGCAATTCTGAAATCTGGGACAGCGTGACTTGGGAATTGTGTACGACTTTATTTACAATGGCAACTCTTTTGCAGGATTATCCTACTTACGAAAATAAGGTACTCAAATTATTGTTATTTTTGTTTTACTGTAATTTTAATAGTCATTATCAGAGTTGTTTTTCAAAATGTTTGCAGATATTTAGTATTTTATGTTACAGAGTGAAGAAGAGTTAGAACGAGAAGTTGTGGAGATTTTAAACAAAGCTTTAAAACTCTGCGATACGGAAATTCCAGGACCTCGCCAGCCTATTTATCAATTTCGAGAAGCTAACATTCATCACAGATTAGCTTCATTATATCACAGAATATATAGAAAAGCAGATTCGGAAATCGATAGCGCAAAACGAAAAACGAGCTTGCAGTTGTGTAAGCTGAATTATGAGAAAGCTGTGAAATTGTTTCTTGCTTTAGAGCAAACTAAAGAATATTTAACAGTCCAAATAGAACGAGTGGCATTAGCTGAAAATCAGGCAGAAAGTGAGCTTTACATTTTGTTAAAAAATCACTTTTGATTTTGTTTTTACACTTGCTTTTTATTTTGCTTTTGTATGCCTGTTTTGTTTTTTGTTTTTTTATATCGTTTTTTTTGTAACGTTTTTTTGTAACGTTTGTTTTTTTGTAACGTTTAAATTCTAAAATTCATCTTTACATGTGTCGATAGATAAAAGTAGAATTATTTTGATTTAACTTTTGTTAACATTTCAGCATCTGCAGTGGTTACTAGCAAAATAAAAGCGTTTAAAAATGGTCTGGATATAATTTTACAATGTCGACCAATCATAGATATTTTATGTGAGAAGAGCAAGAAAGAACAATTTAAAAAGCTTAAAACACCGAAAAATTACACCGAAGATGAAACTGAGGCTAAGCAAATTGAAAATGAACAGGTCAAGGAGGAAAAGAAACAAATTGAAGACGAAGAGAGTTTGATTCTTTTACTTAAAGAGAGATTACAATTCATATTGCGGGCATTGATTAAACTGTACTTAAGTAACAAAAGCATCGGAAATCTTAAAAAAGAGTAAGTTAAGATCTGTTTCCTAGAAGGGTTTTTTTATATAATTTTAAAATTATATAATTTTTAAAAAAGTATTTTAATAATGAGCATGCAAAATTTAATTAACAAATAATTTAACATCTATGTTATGATATTATCATATCTAATTATGATTTAATTAAATAATCTTACATCTAACAATTTCATAATGTTGATAATTGTTTTTTAGGTCCGAAACCTTTGCCAATTTATACAAACAGTGTTATAGCTTAACTTTAACACAAGAAAAGTCTGGAGTAGATTTATTGCAACATGTATCAAGAACTTTACAAAAAATTGAAGAATTATTAAAATAACATATGGAGTTGTAATTTTCCACCTGACTTTTAGTTTTACATTATTTCTTGTGCAGCTACTTTTAAATCTTCGGGGTTTTGATGACTGTGATCTGCGTATCATGTACTGTAAATACACATATGTGAATAACATTTCAAACCTTATTTATATACTATTGTGAAAATAAAGATAATACATCATTTTCTTGTTACTCCCGAAGGTTGATTTCAAGTATCGCTTAATAAAATAAGTAGAATTATTTTTATAGTAAAAGTTTAAAATATTATTTAATGGCACCCTTTGTAACAAATAAAAATGATTAATATATTATAATTATTAATTATATGCATAATTATATACTTATTTCAATTTCAATATTTGATTATTAAATATTTGAATGAATTTCATAAAAAGAAAAATAAATTGTATAATATTGTTAATTATTCAAAGTATTTTAATTATTACAATGGATTATTTCATAAATAATTGTAGTTTAATTTGTTTTTAAGGAGTAAATAATGTTAAAATATTGATTAAAACGTGTGAAAATTGAATTTCGTGCCAAGAATATGGAGCATGCGTAGTTTCCGATTAGCGCATGCGCAGTACGCGTTTGGCTAATGCGCATGAGTTTAGTCTTTGGCGCCAATGGAATTTTCATCATTTTTCATTAATTGTACTTAATTTATAGATTTAATGCACAAAAGAGCATAAAATTTAGAAACCTAGCATCAATTTACTCCTTAATATTGTATTTTTGAACTTAAAGTGTGTTCTAAATTTAAATAATTTAATATTTAATATCAATTTCTGTAGAGGTCACGTGACCAAATTCAACTGCTTTCATTTCTCTTCGTTCTTTTCAACTGTTGCTGAGCAGGCTCCTGTTTTTTCGATAAAAAAGTGTTAATTACGTCATGTTGTGTCTAAATTCTTGTCAAATTATGTTCTTCAGTGATCAGTGCTCAACAGTGATAAAAAATTTGCAACTAAATAATCAATCTTTGTGTTTAATTCTTGTGAAAAGTTTGTCCCTGTAGGTTTTAGGGTTATGTTTTAAATTTTGGAATTATGTGTTTTAAGTGTATTTACCAAATTAAACAATTTCTTTATTATTGTTTATAATTGTTTAAATTTATCTGTTGAAATTGTGTAATTATATTTGTTTTGTGAAATTCGTCACATATAGTGAAATTGGCGTTCTATAACCTGAAATGGGAATTTTTGATACTCCAGAATGTTCGAAAGTTGGCTGCAAGTAATATTAACAACGGTGAGTCAAAAACAATAATATATTTGTCATAAATGTACTTATAATTGTTATGAAAGTATGATTTACATTTTGTAAATTGAAAACAATACTTAAAAGGGTTTGAGAATGGAAAATAGTCGGAAAATTATTTATTCGGAGCAATTCTGAATACAAAGTTGATAAAACTGAAATCGAAATAAATTTGCTAAAATAATATTTTTTGCCAAGTACTTTTGTTTCAAATTCATGGATTTTTATAATTCTTGAAAAGTTATAGAAGTAAGGAGTGAAACATAAGTCCATCTTGTACATTTAAGGCATTTACTTTATCCAGAACATTATCTTTTTCCGTCCATAAACTTTGACAAATTAAAATTCATGGAATTGAATTTTTAAACATTTTATGAATTTTTAAATCCAGATTTAAAGTTACTTATTTTTTCAATTCACAATTTTACATTAACTTTACGTTAATTGTACTGTTTAATATTAATTTCTTGGACAATTCATTCAAATTTTTTTTATTTTCATGAGCTTCTTTTCTATGAACTCAATTTTCACAAATTACCTATTTCAATTTATTCTGAATTGACTTGGCTGACAATTTACTTTCTATTTAAAAATCTGTATAAAAGTTGAGCTAAAAGGGGAAAAAATGGCATAAATTACGGCTTTTCAGAAATTGGAACGTGGTGGTCTGGCGGAAGCGGGAAAAGTTTCGCATATGTGAATTTCGAATAAACAGGCGATACGTGCTCGGTTTTGTAAATGGTCTCGTTGTGTTCATGTCCTAAGTTCTATCTTTAGAGGGCCGTTGAGGGTTAATGCAGGCATATAATGTATAATACACCAACTATAAAATTTATACTCCAATATTTGTAGTAAGTTAGAAAGTCGCCCGTGATACCTATAGAACATAAAAATATCTATTAACCCAATTTTTAAAATTTACTCCTCTATATATTCATTGCATGCTTACTCTCTGAATAATCAATGAATCAGTAAGTAAAACCACTGATTCAAATTAGTTATTGATTTTTCGATATGAATTAGTAAAACGTGATTGATTGAATCAGTTCAATGTCATTAATTCAATAAGTTAAATTTGTTTTATAACTTTCTGAAGTAATTCGAAATTGATTTTTTGACTATAATTTAATTTTGTTAAATAAATAAATAAATAAATTTTGTTTAAGACTGACTAAATTATTGTTAAATTTAAAATTTAAATGTTCAATTAATATTTGGTTATTTTATTCAATGAATACAGAAAAAAGTCAAATTAAAAAAAGGGCAAATTGAAAAAGGGCAAATTGAAACAGAGCAAATTGAAAAAGGACAAATTGAAAAAGGGCAAATTGAAGAAGGGCAAATTGAAAAAGAGCAAATTAAAAAAGGGCAAATTAAAAATATTCGAGGTAATAGAATTCTATTTTTTTAGAACGACGAGGGTATATACGGTATAATTATTTTTTTACGAATTTTCTTAAAATAAAAAGAGAACGTGGTTACAGTTAATTGAGAGCAAAAAACAATTACGAAAAACTGCAGGAGACGGCAATATCTATACGCTCATTCAAGATTATATTAGGTAACAAAAAAAAATTAAGACATGTTGCGATATTGCGAGGGTATTTCTCGTATACGTGATCGTAGAACAGAAAATCGTCGATTTGATTTACGACCAGGAAACGGCAAGAAACAATAACTAGTATTTCGTGGCGAAATTGCATCTCGAATCCGAAAATGCGAAAGAAGATTAAGAAGTGTTTTGTTATATAAAAGCCCCCAGAAAACTTTCGTGGAATAAATCATATTTTATTTTTGTCTAAATATCACTACAAATGTAAATCAGTATTCCAGCGTAAATTAATTAAAAAATAATAAATAAATTTAGCAATCAAGGCAACAAAATAGTTTCCAATGAAGGCAACAAAAAAGTTAGCAATAAAGTCAAGAATAAAATGAAGTTTAAAATCAAGAATAAAATTAACAATAAAATTAATAAAATTAACAATAAAATTAATAAAATGAACAATAAAATTAACAGTAAAATTAACAATAAAATTAACAGTAAAATTAACAATAAAATTAACAATAAAATTAACAATAAAATCAATAATAAAATCAACAATAATATCAACAACAAATTTAAAAATTCTTAAATAAATCAGTGAAACAATCAATTAAATAACTATAAAATAAAAGTATGTAACAGTATACAAATAATTCAAAGAACAGAATAATTGAAAAGAATTGAAAATAATTGAAATAAAGAATTGAAATAGTAAAATGTTCACCGCACGATTGATAAATAAATAGTTGAACTAGGTTTTATTGACGCTCTTGTTTAATATTTTAAAGTCGTACAAGTTTAAAAAAGATTGAAATAATTTATATTTAAGTTGAGGAAGTGCTTTTAAGTGTGTGAATAATAATTGAAGCAAGCATTTTGGCGAGTGTAGGCGTTATTGTTGTAAATGGCGTTGGCCATCGTAAACAAGACTGTAGGATTGGATAGAGGGAGGGTTTTGCGGTTGCAGTTATATTGTACAACAAGCCAAGCAGGTAGTGTTCTGTCGCGAACGAGCCATCGCAACTAAATTATTTCGTCAGAGAGAACTTGTTCTCGAGCTGGACAATACATTATGCTATCTTTTTTCCACTCTGCACGTTAATCTTGGAAAGACACAAAAACTCTTGATACCTCTGCAGCAAGTTGTGTTTAAATTTTTTATTAACTCTAAAAGCCCCGAATTGAAGAAAATTTCTACTCTAAATTTGAATTAATGAAAAGCTCTAATTAAAAATAAAACAAATTTCTTTTATTTTCAGTCTTTTTTTTAAAATAAAACTGGACTAAACTTGACTTTTCAATAATTCGGCTTTAGAGGGTTACACAGTAAAAAGAACATCTTATTTTAAGATGCATTTGAAATTAATGCTATCTTGAAAATAAGATTGGTCTGCTTATTAGTATACTTTCCACAATGTATAAATTAAAATAAGATGTGATCTGAACATCAACAAGGTCTGCCTTAAAAATGTTGCGACTTAATTCTTATTATTCTTCTTAAGACTTATTTCCTGTCTTAAAATAAGATTTACTTTTTACAGTGATAAAAGTTATTTGAGAAGAAACAATAATTTCTGTTTCTGAAAAACAATAATGATTTTTTTTATTATTATTATTTATTTACCTTTATCTTTATTTATTTATTTACCTTTATCTTTATTTATTTACCTTCATCTTTATTTATTTATTTACGTTTATCTTTATTTATTTATCTATTATCTAAAATAATAAGCCTAATATATTAACTGATATGATCAGAACCGGAATTAAAAATAAATGCTAAAAATAAGAATAATTTAAAATTGTTCCATTCAGCCATTAAAACTTGTTTTCGGAAATATGCAAAAAAATACTTATTGTGCAAAAAACTGGCTAATGGGCAGAAATTTATAAATTCACAGAAATAAAAATAGTGGCACTGGAATAATGCAGAATTATTTTCTTCCCAAAAATTAAAATGACCTAATAACGTTCTTTTTACCCTTTTTTTGGTGTCAAAATAATTCTCTTCGATTCACTGCTTTAATTACATTTTAATCAATACTGACTACAAATTTTTTACTTTATTGTCAATTTAAATTAAAAGGACCAAAAAATAGTTTAATTTAACAACTGAAAATTACGAGAAAATGTCAGTAATTGACTTTTGAAATTAATTTCTTTCCTTTTTGTAGTCACAATTTATTTGTAATTTCGATATCCCATTACAGGAGCAGTAGTATGACTGTGAATGTGGTCAGACCGCAGGTAGAGCCATATAATAAATTTTGCGAATATGTAACGTGACATATGCGTTCCTGTGAAATTAAAAAAGAAATAGACTTGTCAGAGTAAAAGAAAGATGAATAGATTTCTACATAACTTCACAAATCATATTTGTCGTCATTAAAATGAAAAAAATGTTTTATGATCTTAAAATATAACTAATATAGTGTGCAGATCTTTCAAAGACTAATTTGAATTTACGTAAAATTTTGGATTTCAGAAATAAAATCAGAAAACGTTTTTTTTTTCATTGAAATATTAAATGGAAATGGAAAACAAAATACTATTTACAGTTAACTCTATGAATACTGCCGTGCAAAAAAAAACTTAGCTAAACAACAATGCTGGTATTGTTACTTACCTAAGTTTTTATTTCGTACGGCAGAATAGCCCCGCAGATTTGAACAAATTTGTCCAAAGGAATTCCTTTGTTTAAACAAAGGACTTTGGAGTGAGAACAAAAGAAAATCGGCACTATTCGTAGAGTTTTAGAGCACTATTCACAAAGTTGACTGTAGTTTCTAAACATAGCTAAAATTACCGAAAAGAGACATTTTTATGCAAATTTTAAAACGTGTAAATTATAATACAAATAAATGATATAATATGTAAATTATAGTAAAATAATAAATTACAATATATAAAGTAGAATACACATCATATCCACATAAGACATAAATAAATATAATAAACAGCGTAATAAATTTAGCAAAAAATGGTCTTTTTCTGCAATCCACGCAAGGTAGAAGTTTTCAAAATATATATGAAAACGATATTTATGCTAAAAATATTTCACGGAGTAAATATCGCTACCGAAAACGACATAATCTTGGTTATCGACGTTTAACGTAACTTTTGCTCAGGACGAAGTGCTTTCGTTCTTTCTAAACTCGAGAGTATCCGTAAACAGGAATTTTAAAAAAGACAAGACAGAGTTTCGATCGATGAGTCTTCCCGAAGGCTTTTCCCTTATCTATCTCTCATTCATTCCAGTAAAGTTTTCCAAAACTCTCAAGTCAATATTTAATCGCGGAGTAGTCTCGTGATTTCAACAAGCTCTTGCATCCGCTTCTAGAATCTAGTGAGAAATCTTTCAGTTTTTCTTGCCTCTGGCAATTATTTTGATCATGATTTTATCTGAAAATAATGGAACAAATTACATAGCAAAAATAACTCCTTTGTTACATAATAAACATTTTTCTGAGTGCAAAGCAATCGATGAGTACTCATCGATTGCTTTGCACTCAGAAAAATGATTGCTTTACAAAAAATTGATATTTACACATTTTTGATTGATAGGTGCAAATATTTATTCGATTCAAACGTATTTACGATCGATTCAAACATATTTATGATCGATTCAAATTATGATCGATTCAAATTATGATCGATTCAAATTATGATCGATTCAAATTATAATCGATTCAAATATATCTACAATCGATTCAATCATACTTATATGATCGATTTAAACAAACACAAAATATTTCTCTTACAAAAAAGATATAATAACAGTTCTATAAGCAGTAATAAACAATATGATTAATTTATAATTATTGTATTCTAATTGTTATTGTGCAGAATTGTCATTTGATAAAGTTTTTAATTGTCAGAATGATCGTTTTATAATATTGTGGCTTATTTATGGGTATAGTTTGCTATTATAATAATATTAAGTAATAATATTATAACAATAATATATTCTATACTCTCTTAATCTGAATCAGTTAAATTCTACTGATGAAATAGCTAGAATTGATTCAGTAGCTCAATTCTAGCTATTTCATCAGTAAAATTTAACTGATTCAGATTAAGAGAGTAGAATATATTTTTTAATAAATAACCATATATACTTTTTAATAAATAACCGCATCAATCAATAAAGTAATGAATATGGTTTTTTAAAAAGAAAGTGTTTCAGAGAAGGACGGTAAAATTTTATTTTAATATCACCAATATCAATATATAATCATAATACAAAGTTAGCAACGTTTTTTTTCGTTTAAAGAAAAGGCAAAATTTTGTTTGATGAATATTTATTCTATTTAATGTTTATTAAATTAAATTTTTAATGTGTAAAACTGCTTAATAACTTCAAAAAAAATAATAATGAGCATGTTTTTTCCTTCCGTTGTAGTAGTACGTTGTTAACAACAAATTAGTGTTTCATTTATTCTTCCTATAATCGAACAAAAACTACAAACCTTATAAAAATATAAGGCAAAATAGAATCTTTGAAAGATGTAATAAATATTTAAAAAATCTTAAAAATAGCAAAAACTTTCTTCTCTATTTTTCATAAACGAAAAAATACTTTGCAAACTTCAGTTTTGTATAATCTTCTGAAATTTAATCAACAGATTGGTGGACTTTAAAACAAAATTTTTATTCTCTGCTAATTTCTTTTAAGACTCGTGTATTTTAAATTGTCATTTATCTTATTTTATACAGTCTAAATGTAATTTTTGAATGTAATAATTACTATTATTATTATTACCGTTACAATTATATTGTTATTATTGTTATAATTATTATATTCTTATTCTTATTATTATTATTATTATTATTATTATTATTATTATTATTACATTATTGTTATTATTATTGCATTATTGTTATAATTATTGTATTATTATTGTTATAATCACTGCGTATAAAAATTATAATTATTTTTTTTTTAATTTTCATCTGTGTAAACAGTTCTTAATAATAATTGCTTTGTCAATTTTGAAAAATAGTCTTTTGAAAATAGCGCAGGCAAATCGTGATCATAGTAACCATTTTTTTATTTCTGTCGCTTTTTCTTCTTACTTTAGGTCTCCTGTTCTCTAGAGAAAGTCTGATGACATTGTAAAATATGCAAACCCTCCGTGGTTATAGTTACTCAACGAAGCACGCGCCTTCTCTTTCCTTCTTTTCAAATTTTGTAGTGAAATGTGTTTATTTTTTAAATAAGAAATTTAACGAGAAATATGAAAAAAACTGCTTTTTAAATTTAATTATTGGTTTTGCAACATATTAAATGTCAAATTAATGTTTAAATTCAATGCAGAGAAATTGTGCAAACATACACTGAAAAAAAAGAGTGGCTGGGACAGCCAATTCGTTGGATAAATGGGAGCCATCCAATTAATTGGTTGAGGTATCCAATTCGTGGATGTC
>WNHD01001396.1:531-33939 GCA_011057455.1 Ganaspis sp. Gsp50
GCGACGTGTATATAAAGGGCGGAGCGCGGAGCGCGACGTGTAATGCGCGCGAAGCGCGCATGATGAGAATGTGCCCGCTTGCGGGCAGATTTTTTTAATGGAGTAAAGGGTTTAGAAATCGGTAAGTTGCCTGGAAATGAAGAATATTATTATTAATTCTAGTCAGCCACTATCGCTTTTTTCAAATCCTTATAAAGGAAGTGGAAACGTCGTATGAACTACGTGTGATCGATTTGCCACTCTCCCAAGAGATGTTGTTGCAAGCTCGGGATACTCAGGGGATTTATAGCAAAGTTCTTGTTTTTTCTGCAAAAAAAACTTGATAGAACTCTTATTTAATTAAATGATAATTAATGATAATACACAAGAAGAATACTAATTATCATCCAGTCTCTAATTTGCACATTACAATCAAACCACAATCAAAATATGAATTGTAATTTTATTTAAATTTTATTACCTCACTAGCAGTTCTTCATTATTTTTCTTTATTTTAATTGCTTTAATTTGTAAATCATACTAGTTGTAATTTTCAAATTATTTTATTTCCAATACATTTTTTTAATTTCATTCATTTTTTCATTTTCACTTATCATTCTAACTTCAAGCACTTTTTAATTTTTCAAACCCACTAGTGTTAATTTTGAAAATTTTATTCGTTATAGACTGTAAATTTTTATTGGCCATATTTTTAATTCACTCAAGTTATAATTTCCAAAGCACGACAATTGAATTTACAAAAAAGTATCACATTTCATTTTTAAAATTGCATCGTTAACGTTTCGTATGGAATTGTAAATTTTGCTAATTAAAAAGAGACAGTGAAATATAAAAAGATTAATTGCAAGTGGTTCTGTTTTAATAGTTGATTTTGCTTAATAATAAATAAAGGAAAGATTTCGTTGATATTTTTGGAGATTTTGTGATATGTAGATGATAAAGGGAAATTGCTCTAATTGAAATGGACTCGTTAGAGGAAATAAAGGGTTTGCGCTTTAGTAATTGAAAGGTTATTGCCCAAGAGGGAGATAACAATAAACACAATGATGAAAGATAAGACACTGAACCCAGCTGAGATGGTGTAATTAAAAAAAGAAAATGATTCAGGCAAGCCATAAATACGTTAGCAGGGCTTCTCACTTTTTGCGCAGGTTCGAATAATTATTTGCACTTTTACTGTTTTTGTTGTTTTTCTGTTTCTTCCGGCGCCCACCAGCGGGCAAGCTTGTTATATGACCAGCGGGCATAAAATTTAATTTCGTTTCGCCGAAAAGTAAAGTGGAGAATGCCCAAGTGCCTCTATATAGTCATATATCGCTACTCCCTGGCCACTCTACAGCTCCGGTACAATAATCACCTACAACGAGAAACACTATAAATACGGAAGACGTTAAAATTAACTACGCTTCTTTTATAAGATCGTAACCTGAACTTGGTGTGAAAAATCCGACTTTTGCCAAATTTATGTCACAATTGAGGAATTAGGGCTCATACGTAAAAAGAACATCGGGATTTTTAATTACACCAATCTTTTTTAATTTTAGAAAATTATTCTCAAAATAACTTAATCGACATAAGCAGATAAAAATCGGAATTTAATAAATTTATCTCGTAGACTTTTATTCATGAAAGAATAGCTGCATCAAGAACATTTTTCGAGTTGCTATTTTTCCAAATTAAAAAAGAAATCGAAAAGTTTGTATTTTAAGCTAGAAAAAATGTATATGACCTGTAATTTTCTGAGGGATATAATTAAGTTTGGAAAAATAACACTGTCCACAAACAAAAATATTTTTTTGTCCAATAGACCAGACTAGTAATTTCTTATGTATTTCAGGTCGTTGAATCCGAATCTGAGGTCAGAATTCAGGAGTTATTTCGCGTTTTCTTCCTAGCCTCAAAAATCAAGAAATTTAAGTTTAATTTGTTGTAGAATTTGTAAGAACTGTGTAAAAAATGCAAAACTTACACTAATGTAATCTTTGAAGTATTACCTTTAATTTAAGCCCAGAAAAGTGAAAAAGTATTCATTAGTTCCTGAGATATGACTCCGAACGTCCGCGCATGTAAATCGGCCAAGCTGAGATTCTACCAGAAAATGAGTTTCGAGATCGGCTTGGCCGATTTACATGCGCGAACGTTTTGAATCATATCTCAGGAACTAATGAATATTTTTTCACTTTTCTGGGCTTAAATTAAAGATAATACTTCAAAGATTACATTAGTACAAGTTTTGCATTTTAAAAATAGTTTTTACAAATTCCACAACAATTTAAATTTAAATTTCTTGATTTTTGAGGCTAGTAAGAAAACGCAAAATAATTTTTCAATTCTGATCTCAGATTCGGATTCAACGACCCGAAATACACAAGAAATTACTAGTCTGGTTTATTGGACAAAAAAATTATTTTTGTTTAGGGGGCTGTGTAATTAGAAAATTGTTGTTGGTTTTAAAATAAGAATAAGAAAATAAGAATAAGAATAAGAATAAGAAAATAAGAATAAGAAAATAAGAATAATATTTTATAAATAAGAAACAAAACTTAAAATTAAATTATGAGTAAGAATTTTTGAGTTTAATCTTTAATGATTACATGTAACTTGTCGAATGTGGGAAAGTACTAGTTTTGCTTGGGTCGTTTTTGTAAAGTAAAAAATTTTGAGCTGAAGATATCTGGGTTACTTTGAGTCTGGCTTTACAAGGTAAGCAAGAAGAGAATAAGAGAT
This sequence comes from Ganaspis sp. Gsp50, assembly GCA_011057455.1. Classification (NCBI taxonomy): domain Eukaryota; kingdom Metazoa; phylum Arthropoda; class Insecta; order Hymenoptera; family Figitidae; genus Ganaspis; species Ganaspis sp. Gsp50. Next base: position 3,259 of record WNHD01001396.1, read on the forward strand.
GCGATGCGAGGAATGACTAGGGAATAAAAACCTTCGACAATGGAACCGCAAAGAAGCATTGGAGAAGAGGTATATATATCTACGTATACATATATCGGTAAATAAGAAGAGCTCTGCTCTTTTGAGCGAATCGTGCGGGTTTTGCGTTGGCGTTCCTCTTGTTCTCATAAACTGTGACCGCAATGAGATAGGCTTCGATGCATTGACTTAACCACCAACATTCGATTAAAACTATCAAATATCGATGCAGATTTTTCCCTTCAGTTAAATTCTCTATTTTTTCTTGCAGTTTTCACAAAAGGGCGTTAAAAGCGAATCAAAGTTTCTTAAATTTCAAATAAGACAACATTTACATTAAATTCGGTTAATTTAAAATTATACTCATTAGTTTAACACTGTTTATTAAAGTCTAAAATTAATAGAAAAGGAAAAGTAGAAAATAGAAGATTTATCGAAAATCTGAAGTGCCAGAAAAAATTTTCAGGTGAACGGGCGCGAACATCGTCTGATGACCTCTGCACCAGCCAAATCGAAGCTTTAACCAACTGCGCTACTTCATCGATAAGTGTGATGAGTACTTTTTGTGCGCTCTTATTCATTTTTATTGCCCTCTCTTTCACGTATTTCAGTTTAGAGAAAAAAACCCACCGTGCAATTTTTCGTTTTATCCTAGAATGAAGAAACTTTCGATTTTCACAATGAGAAAATAAGGTCGCCCTACATAAATGAAGTAAGTGATAATGTCCGAGCATTTGGTGAGGTTGTGAGCTTTTATCGAAGTGCGGGACTCGGTCGGATTGTCGAATCGTTTTCGGTTATCTAAATTGCATCGAAATCGATGTCTGTGCCCACGATGTCTGGACATGGCATCATAAACCAACACCTGTTGATATCTTGGTGCGCAAAATCTACACTTGCACCTACACTAGCAAGTCTCGTATATGGGTGTAAGTTTATACGGGTTATTCAAGCGCAGATAATTTCTTTTAACGATCGGGAGAATCTTGAATATGGTGGGAGGGTAGAGTGAAGACTGTGGATGAACAGAGAGAAAGAGACTAATCGTACTTTCCAGCAATAACTATGCAAATTTCTTAGAGAACTTGTCGATTGAATGATGTTATCGGATTCCATTGAACAACTCGTCGTAATAATTCAGACGTCCAGGTTGCAATCGTTTGTTTAGTCCAACTCGATAGAAGACGCTGAATAATTGCTTCGATTATTTACAAATAAATACTTTGAATGAATGAAATTGTATTACATTCGTATACTTGAATGCAAATTCTTTAGTTTCACGTACATGTGTCTTCCCTGGAATTTGAAGATTATTCTAAACCATTCTTATTCCACATCTAAATGTACTTTTAGACAATTCTACAATGATATATTGATATTCTTTAATTTTTTTTCATTATTGCTTCCTAGGGAACCATAGTAATGGTGACGAATTTCGATTTTCCAAAATTTTTTACGACTCTAGTTGAGAAAAATTAAAAATCTAATTTTCTTCATATTCAAGGCTTAAATTATCATTAGAGTGCTTAAAATATCTTTGGGACGGTTAGGATTTTTAATTATTTTAAACCGTAGAACTTTTTGGCAACTAAAAAGCTTGATGGAATTTTACAGACATCTCAAAAATACTGTTTTTTTTTACAATTATTCATGCCGAGAAAAATTAAAAATCCAATTTTCTTGATATTCAAGCTTTAAATTGTCGTTAGAGTGCTTAAAATATCTTTAGGATGGTTATGATTTTTAATGGTTTTTAAACCGTGGAGCTTTTTGGCATCTAAAAAGCTTGGTGGAATTTTACGGACATCTAAAAAATACTGATTTTTTAATTTTTTACAACGATTCTTGTCGAAAAAAATTAAAAATCGAATTTTCTTGAAATTCCAGTTTTAAATTATTATCAGAATGAATTTGACTTTTTGATTGACTTTTGGTTAAACATCTGTCAAAAAGTTTAATGGTTAAATTTACTGTAAATTCATTTTCAGAGAATCCAAGAACATTTATTACAAGAGAATATTATTTATTACAATTGAACTGTTAAAAAATGATGGTTATTTCGAAAGCAAAAGTATCATTCGGTTTTCGAGAATAGTTCTTTCATTTTAAGAAATAAGGTGTGAAAGATTCCCGGAAGATTTCAGAACTTTGCAAACAAAAAACGCCTCCTACGCACATTCCTGTTTATGCCAACAGAAAAACGTTTTCTATCTGCTTATTCCATCGTCTAATTAACACCAGGACTCTAATTACTTACACCAGGTGATTTCTCTCGATCTTATTCAGATTCTGCTTCATAATAAATGTGCATAATTGCCTGTACACTATTTATAAATAAAATCTTAATTATTTTAAAGATAGATGCTTTTAAAATAACTTTAATATTTTACCTTATTTTTAGAAACAAGTTTTCGTTTAAAAAAGTTGTTTCTTTGTAAATAGTTTTTTAAATATTCTATAAGCATATGATTGTGCAACTAGTTGAGAAGATGAGTGATTTTACGATTTGATGTTCGAATTGCCAGAAAGTGAGGTTATGTTTCACATAGGTGACAGAGATATATGCTACTGCGCAAGACCAAACGCAACTGCGCAAGTCTGCTAAGAGTTCTTCTGATTGGTGGTCTAAAGGAAATCTTTTAGAATGGAATTACGGAAAACTTGTCCACCAATCAGAAGGACTTTCAGCAGACTTGCGCAGTTCTATTTTGACTCGAGATCTGACTTCTCTGGACGTTGTTCATTTTCGATTTACATTTACTTTAAATTTAGTTTAGAATGACTAAATTAGAAATTAGTTTAGAAACTAAATAGTTTCTATTAGTTTTCAACATGGTTTGTAAAACTGTTCTTCAAAAAGAGAAATAAGTATTAATGACTAATTTCTAATAGTGTTAATAATAAAGATTTCTATTTCTATTACCAAACTTTTATTTTAAATTGTAGTCTAAAAATGGTTTTGTTTTGGTTTTTTATTTATAAATAATTGGTTTTTAGATCATAATAAAGCCAAACTGAAGGTGTGAAACAAATTTGAAGATTTCAACGTATATCACCGGAAACGAGAATAAATAAAGTAATAAAAGTTACACGTTGTAGCTAATTTGTATCAATAAAATTAAAACACGTGTTTGTTAATAATTTATGTAAATGCTACAAACGTTAATTTCATTCCAAAAAAAGAAATAAAAATTACAATATTGCCTAAAATATAGCACAATTGCATAATCCAATAAATTTTCAACTAATAAATCAATTTTCACGCTTAATAAGTCAGACTGAACGAAGTATGAAAATTAAATCCCATCTAAGAACCCCTCTTGTCTCTTCACGGGACGGAGATTTGCGTAATAAAATAGAAGAAAATCAGGAGAGGAAATTGGAAGGAAGAGAATTTTCTTTCACTTCCTGCCTTCAGCTGTTCTCAATTCCCACAGTTACTGCGAAGGGGTGACTTGGATAAGGAATGGGGTGGAAAAAGAGGGTGATTCTCCCTGCGTGTCTTCTCACGGGACGTCGTTGTCGGTGCTTTTGTCGGATTTACATCATGGCGATTTATCGGCCGCGACCCTCTTCTCTTACACCCCACAGATTCTCTCTTTTTTTTTGTTTATGTCCAGCTCTCAAAACGACCGGTCCTTTCCTGCAAAAGTAAAGGTGGGGTTTCAAATTTTCAAATAAACTACCCTCGCGATCATCCCCTTAACCCCTCGAAAAATTTCCACACATTCTATTGTCAAATTTTCGAAGGTTACTCACAACTATTTACGACACTTTCTGATCGCAAGCGATTGACAAAAGTTTGTTTTGTACAAAGGAATCCATTGATATGCGAGATACTCGCGTTTGGGACAAAGTTCATTTGAGAAAAGATCACGAGAAAAGTTCTCTTATTGAGATTTTGTAGATGATAAAATTTAGATATTCATATTTTATTATTATTTATTCCTCGTATATTCCTCTATGTGGAAGTAAACAAATTTGTTATAACAATGTTATACCTACGATTTTAAAAATCGTAGGTATCTTTTTATCTTATCTTCCCGACATATTAGATCCTCTATTTTGAGTTTTGAAAACCTAATAGCAGATTCATGCTTGTATTGTGACGTGTTATATAACGGAGTAGGACTTAAATGACGTAAGCGAAACCAGGTGGATCCCCTGTGCATTATTCTCACTCTCGAAAGAGAGAGCCGAGAGAGTGAGCCCTATATTTGCAAACAGGCAGAGAAGTCCAAGTCATTGGGTTTCAATCTCAACCGAAAACGACACTTGAAACCCTAAATACGCATTTCTCGTCGACGGCCATAATTACTCCTTAACCCTTTTCAAGAAATGCTACACAAAAGGGTGACAGGTGCAAGGTTTGCTGATTTTGTAATGTCTTTATTAATTCCCTTTGTCCATTTCCAGAGAAAATCTGGTTTAGACACTGTTGGATTTATTTTACAGAACCTAATGCGAAATTAGATGAAATATAAAAGAAAGACAAAATGTAAATAAATGTAAAAGAAGAAACAATAGGAAACAATGTAGTGAAGCAGTTACGAAATACTATGAATAAATGGACGATTAGAATACGAATTGGATATAAAGGATTATAAAGGGTTATAAAGGGAATATAATTAGTAATAAATCTGTGTCGAAGTTGGGACATAATTCGTAGATGATAAAGAAACAGAACGAAACGAAAAATGTTGGTTTTTTTATATCACATATTTTCACCTTCTCGGCTATACATATATTAACTTAGTGATTCAAATTTTTCCCGATTGACAAAAATTCTAGGAAAATTTGAATCACAACATATGCATAGTCGAGAAGGTAAAAATAACTGTGAAAGAAGGATGGCCGAAATCTGCGTAGCTCAGTGTTTAGAGCACTCAACTGGCAATTGAGAGGTCCTGGGTTCGTCCCCAGCGCAGTTGATGTCCAGAATTTTTTCACAGTTTTCCAAACAGTATGCCATTTTGGATGTTGAAGAGAAATCTAAACCAATGCTACCACGAAAAAGTTTAGATTTCCATATTAATTGGGAAATTGCTTGTTAATTTAAAAAGAAACAATTAAATGAAAATTGTATTTTGTTTTTGTTACCATTACCAGGTATATAATACTATTTTCGGACGCGTCGTAAATATAGATTTGAAAATAAAGAAAAGGGGTCACTATGATAAATCTGAGAAATCATCAAAGGGAGAAATAGAGATTAATGCAGGCGTGCAAATATAGTCGGTGAAAAGCGAATATTAGAGAGACTCTAAAAGTAAGGGCGAATGAGAACAAACGGAAAAGGAGAGAGTTTGCGTGGGCGGTTTACAAGTGAAGATAATATTTTCGTCACATATGAGTCGGGAGCTCGTTAATGCGCGTCCACCTGGAACATAATGCCCCATCATGCTTGCTAATAGTTGTTTCATATGAGACGACAACTTCGTGAAATAAACCTTAGTCGTCTGTAAGCTCATAAACTTTCGCGGCAGATTCATACCACCCACAAGGAATGAGAATGATTCACGCCCTGGACGCGAACAACTGTCTTCGAATTATGGTCGTTTCACTTTGTCATTTTACAAAGAGTTTCTTGACAAAAGGCCATATTCCCGAGGAAAATTAATCACGGATAAATGACCACTATATTTGTCGAGCAAAGCGTGAAATAAGCGACATTATAAGCGCCACTTCCGGACATTAAAGTCACCGATGTCATTAAAAAGTATCACATTCATTAGTTTCTGCAATTATTCTTACACTTTCATGACTCTCGATTACTTTCCGCAAAGCTCACCGACTTTTCGTACAGTTAATGACTTTCCGCACACTTTTGTATCTTTCCACATTATACTTTCCGAACACCTTTGTTACTTTTCGCACATCTTCCCGCGTGAAAAAAATGGACTTATTAACCAATTATTAATATGGATTATTAAACCAACTCGTTTAATAATTATTTTGGATTCACCAAGTTTTTCTTGCTATAAAAACACTCTACGGAATGGAAGTCATTTTGTGTACAAAAATTACTGAAATTTTCTGTAAAGTTTCAAAGATACCAATATAAGGAATGGCAACACCGGTGGGAACTCGAGTGTTTCTTGAATTTAAGACGGGATAATCACTCTGCTATCGTACCGGGATTCGTAATCGGAGACCTCCCAGATATTGCAGGACTCAACTTGAAGCCCTGGAACTGGATCGACCTGTCGTATCGGCTGGATTTCGCGTCCGGATTAAATCGCTCGCGTGTGGGCGCTCTGGAATGATGGCATAGCACTGTTGCCAACCTTTTTTTGGTCAAATTTTTTTTGCAAATAACACAAACAAAGAAATTCCTCATCAGTTTGTCAATAATAGTACGTTTATGTTGATTACAAAGAAAAAATATTGTTCACGCATTTATGATGTTGAATTGAGTGGTTCAATACAATAAGACTGTTGTACGAGTGCGCAGTGTCCCTTACGCATCCGTGCTCTGAACGTGGGGATTGCAAGCCGAGCGCATGCGCTGTGTTACTGCAAGTGACCGATCAAGTTAGTAAAGCCTTACTGTTCGTATTATTAGCAATTTTTGAACATTTTCGAAACGATTTTTATAAATTTATAAAAATTTATAAATTTTTATAAAATAAAATATAATTTTTATAAATATTAAAGAAAAATTGAGTCTCTTAAATAAAGATCTCTAAGGATTTAAATCTTAAAATTCTAAGAGATGAAAGTGCTTTTGTGTCCAGAATAAGATGTTCTCAAGATTTCTACTTTAAGCATGATAAAATGGTCTTTATGACTGGAAATAAGACAATACCCTAGCTGACGGTCAATATCTGCAATAACTGAAATATGTAAAGTGTAGATTTTGTTAGAAGGGTGTATGGATCTTATAGAACGTGGAAGAACAATACTACTGTTCTGACTTGAACAAGTCAAGCGTAGCGGTCGATTCCTGGAGTTTTGCGGATGTGGGCATACATTTTTCTTCTGGGCCCCTGACAATGATGAAGGGAGAGTCAGGCAAGGCCCCATTGTTGCCCCATGCGGTCTTCGACACCCACTAAGTCCCAATGACAACATACCGCGATTATTATTGTTTCTCGTGTATACCACGATTTTGGCATTCTTAGCTCTATTAATTTTCTTTTGTGTTTTCAAATACGTAATGTTTAATTTGAACAATTTTGATAATTGTTCTTCTGGTTCTTCAACAGAGTTAGAAGACCAGTTTTATGTTATTAATAAAGTATTATAAGTGTTTATTAATAAAGTATTATAAGTGTTTATTAATAAAGTATTATAAGTGTTTATTAATAAAGTATTATAAGTGTTTATTAATAAAGGTATTATTTAATTATTACTTTATTAATATTAAGTCTTTTATTTTTTTTGTTATAATATAATTACAATCAAATGTAATTTCAAATAATGAATTGTAATTTAATACTTGGCTTTTTTTGGGAATTAATGCTAAGTTATGATCATTCTCCGTTAAATATAATATTATACGGTTTAAAATGAGTTAAAAGCCGATTTTAACAGGAATGACAAATACCTACAAGTAAAGAGAAAGTTTTAAAATTGATTCTTAAAATTCAATAAGTCTTGATGCCCATTTAGGCTTAAATTAGGTATCTGCAATTCGTAATGTATCTAGAGCACAGTACTTATTCCAAAAATTTACATCCAAGAGTTTATCAACGTTTCACTCTTAAACTGCCAGTTTCTTATTTTGCGATACAAAAACACGTTTTGATAAATTAAGTTTTAAATAAGATCGTTTGGTACTAAACTACTCATTCTTTAATTAAAATTTTTCGCGAATTAAGAATTGTTATTCCATTCTTGAGATTATTTGCAAAACGCTTGAACGGAAGAGTACACTTATATATAATAGATATAGAATCACTGTATCACTTATATAAAATAGATACAGAATCTTAATTGTGAGAGAGAGAGACCACGTCGCTGCTCTACCTGGTGGCGCAAAGAGAACTAAAATTCCACAATGCTCAGTGTAGTGAAACGCGAGAACATTTAAAAACAGTAAAAAGAACTTTTTAAGGGAAGTAGAAGAACGAATAATGTACGAAATTATTAAGTGCTTTTTAAAAATCATTTTTGCAATTTAATAATGTTATACATTACTTTTTGTTTTTTTTAATCACCTTAAGAAATTGTGTTCATTGTTTTTAAATATTTTCGCGTTATACCCAGAGCTTTGTGAATTTCAGTTCTGCTTGCGTCACCAGGTAGAGAAAATAATTAAATTAACTAAAGTCCAAGACCAATAGAAGTAAAATGCAAAAATCAAAAGAAAAAAGAATAAATGTGAAATTAAGATGTTTTTAAAATACAAATTAAGATAATTCTTTGTAAAAAATCAACACCATCATGAGATTATTTCGCATCTTCAAGCACATTTTATTAAAGAACGTTAAGGGTGTAAGACACGACTTGTACCCCACCACATTTTATACGTCATCGATCCACATTACTATAGAAAATAACTAAGGTGAATGCAGTTGCCTCTCACCTGGCATTTCGCAATTCAAAGCACTTGAAATTAAATCACCACCGTCCCAGCATGTGCGGAGCGCCTACCATCAAAATCTTTAAGAAAGGGTGGGGGTAAGGGTTTCAGGAGAAAAAAACTACTATTTTGCGGATTTCTGTTAAAGACATGAATAAAGTAAATTTATTTAAACCTTTTGCAAATTATAAAATATTTAAATAAATATATAAATAATTATAAAATATTTAAATAAATATATAAATAATTATATAATATTTAAATATTTATTATATTTATTATATTTATATTATATTTCTGTAATTAAAATATTGGAAGATGTTGCCAAATAAGTCGGAGACGTCCTTTTTTGTTTCTTAGTAAAGTTTTCTTTAAACAATTTTTAAAAATTATATACAATATACTCGTAAGTGTATGCGATATATAAATACGATAATACACCCTTAAGACTCAAGTACTGCACCCCATTCCACTTTGCTTCCCACCACCAAGAAATCCCTCCCTTAAGTTCTACAAGGTTCCTCCTTCGAGAATTAGCGGGAAGAGAAAGATCTGCTTGAAGTGCGCAGACTCGACTCGCACACCCTTGCAAGATTCCACGTGGTACGAAAAGGGATCCCTCCAGCTTCATTCCTCACCCTGCGTGAAAGTGCACCCCTGGCTAATGACTCACAATGGCGAGATAAAGCACAAGAGGCCCGTAGTTACCACCTGGTGGTACATACCGTTGCGTAATCGTGGGAGCTGCACGCCTATGCCACCCAGGTCTGCTTTGGTAGGGAAACCCCAACCCCAATTCAGTCCCACTTTGCCCCAGCTCGTTTCAAGCCAAACAGGTTAGCGGAAGTGTTTTCCCTCGTCCCAAGCAAGAGAGAATCGGAAGAAGAACCGAGACATACACATCAGGTAATTCCGAGGGGAATCAACATACCTTCACTGATGGATGAAATAGGGCTGTCCCGTTGGAATCATCCCTCTTCGAAACGAGCACGTGAATTCTTTGTTCGTCAGGCTCTTATGGACCGAATCAAAGACTTTCTCTATACGCCGTTGTTGTAAAACTTTTTGACTCATGGAAAATGGACTCCAAAAAAAAGACACTATTCTTCCGAATTTTGCTGGTTTTCATTTTGATAAAGAAAGTTCTTTCGAGGGGAATCCCTCGATATTCTGAAAGTATCTTTTGTGGTGGGGCTAATTTTTTGTGTCCTTAGAGGCGCCTCTTAAACGAATATAAACTACTACCAAATAAATGCGAATTATTGCGGAATGAATCTTCAATTTTCAGCTAGGGGATATTAATAATAATAATAATAATTATAATAATAGGTATGCTCCACAATATGGTTCATTAAAATCCGGACACGTATTTTGAGAGTTTTTCCGTTTTCGGTACGATAAAAAAAATGTTTTATTTTCTTTGAGTCCTCCGAATTCTAAATAAAATAATTTATTCTATGTTTAATTTAAACTTCTCCGAATTCTGGATAAACAGTAGAATTAAGTTTTTTCGATATATTGTAAAACTGTTGTTGACAAAATTGTCCATAATTTTACATAATTTGTACACAATTTGTACAATAACTGTTTTAAAAATTGTCGAAATAGTTTCAACCATGTTCAGACTTTTTTAGAATTCCGATAGTTTCCAACTAATTGAAGAGAGAGAATTTTAATTTAAAATTTAAAACAAAATCCAATAATTAGAAACGCTTGCGCATACGTTAGCTCATTTTTATTATTGTGTAATATTATTATTCTTATTACTATTTCTAATTTTATTATTATTATTTTTTTTTTATTTTTTTTTTTATTATAAACAAAACAAGTTCAGGAGAGGAAAAAATGCATTTACGCACCCTGTAGTGATTATTATTATTACTAATATTATTATTATTACTAATATTATTATTACTATTACTATTATTATTTAATTTATATTTTTTATTGTAATGACTAATAGTATTCCATTTATATCAACAATAAACCTTACGAAATAGCAATAATTTATCTAAAAAGCAATTAAAACTGACTGCTGATGCAATCATGAAGAAAAACAGATAAACCGCAAACAACATATTCAAAAATGATTTTAAATGTTCTGGTTCAGAACCTTAAAGGAATTATTTAGCTTGGCGAAAGTCACATTGAATACATATTACATTCATTGTGGTCAACCGCATTATATGACCGAAAAAAGCAGAAGAATATATCAACCTTGTGTATTCCCGTAACAGCCCAAATAATAAAAACTGGTATAATGGATTAAACCAGAATTACAAACATCACTTTCACTTTTTATGAACTTTATTGAAAACGTCTAAACAAAAAACGAAATCATAATACGCTTTGACCCTTTCAGATATATTCTTTTCAATCATTATCATCAAAAAATTGGTCACTTTCGGATTGTTTAATATTTTCCTTAAAAACAACACTTGCATTGAACAATAATTTTCTGATTTATTTTTTATATTTTTTATTATATTATATATCATATATTTTTTATAAGTTTATTTTTTTATTTATTTCTTTTTCTTTGTTTCAAGTTTTTTTCTATGTACCGAATCTTAAAAAACAGTTTTCAGAAATTCTTTTAGAGTACTTTTTAGGCTGATAGTCATTACAATTCAAAAAAATCGTGATTACGAATCATCGACTAAGTCATTAATGAAATGTCCAACTGTCGTGCCACTGATTAATCGTCAGCTTATCAGTGCCGCGTGATCTTGGTTTAATTTAATTGCTATCATCGAAAGGTTCGGGCCTCACGACTCCTCCCTCTCTTTTCTTATTCCGTTCACCACATACTCCAAGTTAATTAACAGAAGGTTGATAAAAACAGGGTGGATAAAAGGATTCATTTATAAAATAAAATCTCAACTTCTAAAAAAATCTCTATTCATTTCCTTCACACAAAAATTACTTAAAAATTTTTTTTTCAATAAATATTCCATCAAATGAAAATTCTATAAAATTAAAAGCACGATGAATCTGGATAATTATATCATTATAATTATCCATAGATTCACATTTACATTACAATTTACATTTCCAAGCTTTACATAATTGAAAAAAAAAAATTATAAATTGAAATTTATAATTGAAAAATTTCTTGGGTAATTTTACCAAAAATCTTCTGGAAGTAAAAACAGCAAAAAATTATTAGGTAAAAATACTTCAGGTTTTTAGAGGTTTCACTTGAAACATTTGGAAAAAAAATACGTAAAAATTGTTGGGTAACAATTATGCACAGGGTACAAAAATACACAGATTTTTGTAATTTTACCTAAGGTCGCTAAAAATAAGATCGAGATGTTTTTTAAAAGTCAAAATGCAGTTTCTACTTTTTAATTATGAGATAACGTTTAACAATAGAAGAATAAATTGAAAAATAATCTTGGAGAAGGATAAGGTTTTGCATCCTTGAAACATTGTGTGGTCTGTGAATTTGATCTCGTTGCTACGCGAATCTAGGTCCCGGTTTAAACTGCACTCGAGTCGGTTTATGATCTAAATTCATTTATTCGACGCTGCTTGGCGCAGTTCACGGTTTCCGTTAAGCAATGCAAATCTGCGCACTCGCGTTTGCAATTGCCTCCCACTCTGACGATAAAAACCTGCAAGCGGACACTCGAACGCGATTCTGTATCAGAGATACTAAAATATTGATTCTCACTTGCTTTAAATGTACAAAATCTCTAACATTACCACAAATTCAAATAAACAATGCCAATATTTCTTTGTTCTTGTCTATTTCAGTTCCACGGATTTCACTTTTTTTTTCTATTCTATTCAAATGAATTTTTTCATTTAGAACCGTCTCTAAATCTTTCTTTCTTTCCCTAATAATCTTTAATTGGTATTAAATTTTTTTTAGAACATTAAATATCTTGCAAAATTAAATGCTACAAATTAATATAAATAAACTAAATTAATATAAATAAACTAAATTAATATAAATAAACTAAATTAATATAAATAAACTAAATTAATATAAATAAACTAAATTTTTGGAAAGTTGTAACATACCTAAAAAATAGGTATTTTTTCAAACCTTGACTTTGCACGTCAGGAATTTAGAAAATACAATATGAACCTCAAGTATTATGAAAAAAGTTATAAATTTCCATTGACTGCATATTCCAGGGCCTAGATACTAAGTTCTAGGTTGTGGGTCAGCAGCGAAGACATAAAAAGATATATCGACATTATCGACTGCATAAAGATCAATTCGCAAGTTTCAGCGAGACTTTCCATAATTCATGGTGTGAGAATGCATATCACCTTGGAGGGATATCTAGTAGTTTCCTTGTCAGGGATCAGGATGCAAGGACCTCTTTCTTGAATACGAGGCCAAATTCACTAAAACGTCTGCAGATCGGCACGTACTGATATACAAAACGCAAAAATATCGCGCAACTCCGAATCCTGATTCAGGATCTCTCTGTACATTATGCATCACTTGGATCACGGACGTAAATAGGATACACGACCTTGCATCCTCAATTTCTTCAATATCAATTTTGTATTATTTAACCGATGAGCTTTTATGGAGTGTGATTTTTTTCACGTCACTTTCTTTTATAAATGTATTTTATAGACTGTGCTTCATTTTAAGAAAACAATTTATATATTGATGGTAGGATTTATATATTTTGTTCGATAGGGCCTCTATTTTCTATTGTTCAAAGGAATTTTAGATCAAAAATAGTTTTAAAGAAAAAGTTGACAAGAGTAAAGGGATTCCTTTAATTTCTGAGCGTTTAACTCAGGCGTGACCAAAACGTGCTCTCAGTGCACTCTCGAGCGGAGCGGACGTTCCCTTTCCACTTTCCCCTTCCACTTTCCCCTTCCACTTTTCCTCTTCTCACTGTACTCACCGCTTCACGCTACAATCATTGGCGTGTGTACTAAGACAGAGGAAAGTGCGGCGCATGGAAGAGGAACATTATCTCCGCTCAAGAGTGTGCTGAGAGCACGTTTTCACGACAAAAATGATTCACGATTATTAAATTTTTATTATTACCTACAACAATGACTAAAATGTAAAATTGTTACTATTGTTTTTTAAGAAAAAATGTTTATTCTTGTGTGAAAAATAATGTTACGTTAGAAAAATTTGGAATTTATATTTAGTCCCTGAAGAGAAGAACGCTTAGTTCTCGAAACGTTAGACCAAATTTTTAAATAAATTTCCAGTCGTCTAAAAGTGTCGTTTTTCATTCTTATAATTTGGTCAATAATGTTATAAGTGTCTAGCAGAAGATATTTAGGACGTGTCTTAAAACTTGCGAGATATGAATTCTAGGATGCATCTACTAAAGAAAACATTAATTTTAGGACGAGTCTTAGGTCTTGTGAAAAATTAATACTAGGGCGTATTTAGGACTTGTGAAAAGCAAATTTTAGGACGTGTGGAAAATTAATTTCATGACGGGTTTTAGCTATTTGTTATAACACATACAAAACGCTTGAACAATACTTTTCAAAAGTTGAAGAATGAATCATTTCTCCGAGAGTTGCACCATTATCATTAATCCATTAAAAGTGTAAAATTTTGCCGAAATCCACCTGGGTGAAATTGAATCGAAATTGCACCTCGTGTGAATGACGATTCTGTTTCCAGGTGAATTCTTCCGATGGGAAAATTTGGACCAGGTGTTGTTTCCTCCCCATATATAGGAAAATCTTAATTCTTAATCTCTTCATTACGTCATTTGACGTAAGTAGAATCAGCGCATGTGCAAAAACCTAGGTTCCTCCCTCCTTCCACCCTCTTTGGGCCCAGCTTATGGAATCAAGTTCAATTGTCTACGGGTGGCTTTTGGACGCGTGAGAAAATCACGCGCAGCTGTTCTTTAATTCCAGTACAGACCTAAGGTGAACGCTTCGATGGGTTTTGCGCATATTATCCGCGTGTTGGTGCACATTTTGTATATTTTACTTGACTAGTGGAGTTGGTGTTGTTATGTGACTAATAAAAACACCAAGGAGAAAGAAGAGGAGAAAAGAAGTGTGGAAGGAAGAAAGGACGGATCGGAAGCAGGACTATGCTTACATATGCAAATTGCCTTTTGGATTCGAAAGGAAGGAAGCGAGGGGTTACCTCTCCAAGATGAAGGGTTAATAACGAAGCGGTGCAAAGTGACTAATTTTCTGCGAGCTTCTTCTTGGACGGGTGCAGGCCTCAACGATTTTGAAAGAACAGGAGATAAACGGCTACTGCGATTACCAGCCCAGAGAGAATCGCAAATGAATTACAAAATCGCAAATCTTCTTTTAGACATGCAAATGCCTTCTAGGAACTGAACATTTCTTTACAACTGTAAATTAGCTGATTGTTTATGTCGCTTTTGGTCTTTTTTCTTTGGCCGCAAATTGGACTAATCCTTGAACTGGATAACAATTTTGGAAGGAGATAAATTTTTTTTTATTTACAGATAAGGGATAAGAATTTCTTTTTGATAAATCACTTCTTTGGGTATCCCTGTTGGGTATCAGTTCTTGATTTCAGTTCTCTGGATTAAAAAGCTTTCTTTCGCTACATAATATAAACTTTTCTAAAATCTAATTGCATCCTCCGATCCAACATTTTTAAATTTTCGGAAGCAAAAACTCAAAATCGTAATGCAAAAATAAAACGAAGTATCCTATTGTTATAATGTCAATTCAAAACATTTTCTCAAATGTCTCTTAAAGTTTGGATCATACTTATGCAGTGAAGCGTTAAGTCTACCATTCACGTCTGAAACGGATACTGAGGATGGTTTAATACCATCTAAAAAGCGATGTCGCATTGTTTATATCGAAGTGAGCCAATTAGATTGGCATTTTTTGAGCGAGAGGAAAGATAAGTTGCGCAGAATATAAAGGGAATTTTCTGTAAAAAGCATTGTGTCTTATGGGACTTGGGCCAGGATAAAGAAGAAGCCTGTGTTATAAAGGAAGATGAATACCTCTATGGCTTCACCGCAAGGGTTCATAAACATAGTTCCTGGGTAAAAGACATATGTTTCTTGGACTGTCCCACAAACCGCTGTATTCCTATGATGAATGTTGACATTTACTAAAACAATAATTCAATTAAATCTATTCGTTACAAAATTACCTTTCTTCATTTCTGTTTTCATGCATGGAAAAACGTTCCATTGCTCAGCCGTGGGTCAAACTTGTATCAAAAATGTCTCAACCGTGTCTTGAAAATAGAATGAATTCTATTTTCAAACATCAAAATAGAATAAATGGATTGAAATTTTCGAATTACACTGCATAACGACGCAGAAGAAAAACAAATACCGATTGATATTTAGTAAAAAATATACAAACAATTTTTGGAAAAATAATAAACTGTTGTAACTAAATTTTGTTTTTAATTATCTTGATACGTCTCGTTGCTAGTTGTTAAATTTTTTTTATTTTAAAGAAAGATGAAATGAATGATACCTCGGAGTTAGTGTAATTATTAGCTACGTCGTGTTTCGAGGGCCAAATGATACTGGTTCTTAGCGACTTCTCGTCTCTTGGACGGTTAGATTCCATGTTATTTGCAGTGATTACATTTATTATCGGATTTTAAAAGTCGGCCCTACTTAGGGTTCCTGACGCTTTTGGTTACGAGAGGATCTTTCCCGTTTTCCTTGACATCAACTTTTGAAGTTTATACATCGCCCTTGGCGTTACTAACCACTTTTAAATTTCTTTCTTTGCGGTTTCTTCAATTCACCAAAGGGCGTATTTATCTTCACATACTACTTTTGTAACGGGTAAAAACTTGTCCTCTAAAAGAGAATTTTCAACGAGAGTATTGTTCTTGTAGAAAAAATGTCCCTCATCCTGAAACAAGAATGGTGTCCCTTTAAAAAAGTCTACTTCCCCAGAAAAGTGTTTCACTAAAAAGGATATCTCCTAAAGGAACAAGAATAGTATTATAAAAGTTGTACCTTATTGAATAAGTAGAAGAATAAGTAGAAGAATAAGTAGAAGAATAAGTAGAAGAATAAGTAGAAGAATAAGTAGAAGAATAAAGTAGAAGAATAAGTAGAAGAATAAATATAAGAATAAGTAGAAGAATAAGTAGAAGAATAAATATAATAATAAGTAGAAGAATAAGAAGTGATAAGTTCCAAAGAACAACATAGTGTTCCGTTAAATTTTTATAGAATAGTTTTTAATACACCTTTTGTAATTTTAAAGTTCTTACAAGTGTTTTCTTATACTCTTTCAAATATTGTCGTTTCTATCTTTGCTATAAAATTATTGATGGTAGTGTAATTTTTTTCTTTCAATATTCTTGGGAATGTAATTTGTTATCTAGCTTCTGTTACGCCCACGTACGATAATATTCATATCATCGATGTCATAAAACAATCTTACGACCTCTTACCAGGGACGTCATTAGTTACTCGCAGTTAGAAATAACACTCGATTGTTTTTTATTGTTTATATCTCGATAAATCAGACATTTTTATCTATTCTAGATAACGTAACATAACAATATTATAAAAACAATGCTTCCCTATGAGGAAGCAAAAGTAAATAAATATTAATATACTTTTCTTTATTCACTTTTATAATAATAATATACAATCTTTATACTTGTTTCTTTAGCAAAAATTTCTGGTAGGTTTATCTGTTGAAAGCCATTGTAAATGAAAATCATCATAAGAGATCATAAACTATGTATGTAAACTATTTAAAACTTTTATCTATAAAAAAAAAATTGCTCACATAGTGCAAGTGTTAAAAGTGCGAAGGCGAGTGTAATAGGGGTCAAGAAATTAAATCAAAATATTTGTTTCAAAGAAACGTAGATTTTCCTCGAGAACAGAGTTCAACGAAAGTGTTGTTTATTACGACGTTTGAGTAAAAGAAATATGTTATTAGTTACATAATACAGTTATCTCTGAGATTGAAATTTTATATTCTACTATCAAAGCTCAAAATCTCTTTCTAGAAGATACCGAAAAGGAATGAAAACTTTATTTGATTCTTTGGATTCTAGAGTATATTCTTGATTAAAATTTGTCGCCGACGTGATGCAGTTAGGAATTGACCGTGACGTGGCCAGTCAATTGCGGCCAATTACGATCGCTTTAATTTGCTCGATCAGGATTTGCGATATGCGCCTATAATATATGCGAATGAGAAGTCGATTCTTGCCTTTTATCAGTGCAAACTAAATTTTAATGAAAATTATTCTTGAAAATTCGGATCTATTTCATTTTGAACCAGTTAGAATCGAATTCGGATAGGTGTGCCTTTAAATTGGTTCCAATTTGAAATAACATGTCCTGATATTAATTCGGATTGATTTCAATTAATTTTTAATTTAAGTTTTGAAATATATAACAATTAAAATTAGATTCTGCAAAATGTAACTTTTGATATTGACCTTTTCTTTTTGTGAAGAAATTCATTGTATATAAAACAGTGTTTTGCAATATGAGTGATACAGTCCACCTACACTCGATAAAAGGATTATTTCACATAAAAATTCTCGGTGCATTAACAAATGGAGAAATTCGATCAATGGATGACGTTTGTGACGCCCACACTACACGCATTACGCAAACAGACGATAATCCGGTTATCGACGCTTATTTATAAATCACATGTGATTTGAACAAGATTCATATAAGGTTTTCTCCCTTTTTCACCATTAAAACTCTTTTTTCAGCTTGTAGGATTGAATTAGTTTCGTTGATCGACAAACCGATAAAGTGATTCCCATCCGTCAATATAATTTTTCGACTTGAACGTTGGCCTTAATTGATATCAAACATTCTCGGAACACAAATTTAACTTTTTGCAAAAAGCACGTCTTGGTATTTTAGTTAGTTTTATTTACTTTTTCAACAAAAACGAAATTCTGATTCATTTGTATTAATGAATAATTAATTAATATCAATCTAATAAACATGCATTGTTTGATTCAATTCGAATTTAGAAGAGAGCATTTTGTACTTGATATGTTTCCTTTCGTTTGGATGTCAATTAAAAGAGCGTCAATTTAAGCGCAATAAACTTTAATTGTGGTTAATTATACGTCAAATAAACACTATGTACCTATAAAATTAATTGATTCGCGATGTTCGTCCATCGAATGTTCGTAAATACGAATCAATTACTAAAGTGTAATACATATTGATATAACTGTTGATTCTTTGATTGCGGTAGAGTGAAAAACTTGAGACAGATTCGTCTTTGTCATCGCCTTCGTCTGCTCGAAACCGGACTACAAGTCTCCTAATTATTATCGCACGACCACGTGGACATGAACACCACCATCTTTCCCCACGGTTCAATAAATGAAGAGCCACTATCGATACATTAATTAAAACATCCGAGCCAGCTGACAGTACGTTTACGCCCAGTGCTGATCATCTTTCTTTTTTTTTGAAGACATAATTTTTTTATTTACCGCTTGTATTATTTTTTTATTCATATTTGACTCTTTTCTTATTTTAATACAGTATTCCTTGAATCCCCGTTCCTGGACACTTTATCGTAATTTCTTTTTATAACAATTACTTTGAAATGTATGTATCTTTTTCGTAATTACTTTACTCAAGGCAATATTAAGCACGACTAGTTCGTATGTAATCTTACTGCGCGTTTTTTGATTCTATGGTACAAACTGCGCATGTCTACGTTGCACAGATCGCCACTGCGCATGTCTTCGTTGTACAAATCGCTACTGCGCATGTCTCGGTTGCGCAAATCGCCACTGCGCATCTCTGATTCGTAAGAAACACTATATTGCAAACGTTCAAGTTGCGCAAGTCGCTGCCGGGTTTGCTTTTGATACTATTGCGCACGTGCCGACTTGTCAAAATCAAAGTGAGCCTCGGCTTCGTTCGGTCAGCCTCGGCTTCGTTCGGTCAGCCTCAGCTTCATTCGGGCAGCCTCGGCTTCACTTCACTTCGCGTCGGCTACGTTACTAAGCCTCGTCTCTCTGTCTACTCTACCTAGCTTCGCCTCGGCTGTTTAGCTCGTACTGAACACACTCGTACACAATAAATACCGCCAGTTCTTTATTATTTAATTAATTACTTGTTTAATCCGATTTTATTTATTTTACAACCGTTTTTAAATAAATTTACAATAATTAATTGATATTTGTCTTCTTTTATACTGTCTCCCTTGAAGGCCAATAACCGAGATTATTTACAGATGCGCTCTTTCATTAAATCACTTTACTTGACCGGAAACGACGTAATTGGACACTCGATTGATGAGACAGTACGAAAATTGGACCGAGCAAGTGTAAAGTGTCCACAGGTAGATTTTATCTCGTGACAAGAGGCGAGAACGAATTTTAAATTACTCGATACTGGGTATCTTTAATCTTTCTGGTTTGCAAGGAGCAGTTTAAAGAAGACATCTGGAAATTGGTTCATTTTTGTTGGTGTTCTATTTATTATAAAATCCATCCAAACTTCCTAATTTTAGATCGATTCAAGCTTTTGTTCTATGCAATTGACTTTCATTGAATTGTATATCAATTAATAATTATATCGTTAATGGTTTATATCAAATTCCAATATGGATCTATTTCGGTTGATGGTAATTTTGATCCAATGCTGATGGGAATTCAGGTTCATTGCTAACTAGATAAATCATTGTTGAAATGAAGTTTAGTACCAACTCAAAAGAATAATAAATTAGATAAAAAATAAATAAATTACATAAAAAACAAATTACATAAAAAACAAATTACATAAAAAACAAATTACATAAAAAATAAATAAATTACATAAAAAATAAACAAATATATTTGTTTTGTATAAAATCAAGTCAATGTTTATTTATTAATCGTTCACAATGTGTATTTCATGGATTGAGTGAGTGTTAAATGGAGTGACAAAAGGGGCCTAGAGAACTTCAGTCCCCGACAATTGCCTAAAATACAAGTTGCGACAGGGGGTGAGTCCCACATGGTGGTAGGAGAAATTAAAGGGGGGTCCAAGACAGAGTGGGACCCAGCTTCTCATTTCGCGTGGGAACCAAAACTGGGGTCCTTCTCCCTCTCTCCTTTTTCAATTGTAAATATTTTATGAAGCTTTTTAACTTATTGTTCACAAAATGCCATTGGGTTCCTTGCACAATACAATTTCACTTCGGGAATTCAGTCCCATATTATTATCGTTCATCATTTATACTACTTATGGCTCTTTTATAAACACGCACTCGAATCCTGTGAAATTCAATTTTATAATTCCATTATTTCCAATAGTGAGCCGTTTTATGATGGAAATTTTTATTACACTGGAATTACGTTCTTATAATCATTTCAATAGACAATTGTTAAATTCCTTAATCGACATTGTTAAATTTCTTAATCGACAGTGTAGGATTGAATTTTTGAAATTTAAGTTTGCGCTAATTTTCATTGTTCTAAATTTTAACATATTCTACCCAAGAAAAAAAAATATTTCGAATCCCTGCGTATCATGAATTTATTTTATGATTTTGGTACTGTAGTGGTATCCGAATTTATAATCTTGGGTATCCACTGACTCTTGGTTAAAATTCTTTTCATTTTGTGATTGTTTAACACTGTGTAATATTTTTGCAACACGACTGATGAGTGCTTAGATTATATTAATCATCTGGCAATGAGATTAATAAAAATAATTAATAAAAACTAGAATGGCTAGTTTTTTTCTTCTATATTTTTTTTATTTCTATATTTTTCTTGTAAACATAATTTGTATCCAAACAAGAGTAAATAAAAAAATGATCGATTCATTGATATATTGATCATCGATTCATTGATATATTGATCATCGATTCATTGATATATTGATCATCGATTCATTGATATACTGATCATCGATTCATTGATATATTGATCATCGATTCATTGATATATTGATCATCGATTCATTGATATATTGATCATCGATTCATTGATAGATTGAAAATATGGATTAATGATAATAAGTTGATGCAAGATGTAGAGCGAGAGAGAAATGAAGGATTGAAGTGAGAAAGAGAGGGAGAAGAGGAGAATCGCCCCTCCCTTCAGTGATGGAATCCCCCACCGGGGTATTCCGTGTCGCGTGTCCCAACTCCCACTCCACCTACCGTTGGATTCGCACACATTTGCGCACAAGTATTCATGAGTATCAGCATCTGCACGAACTGCACCTCGTGCACAACTTCTGTGCCTGCTCGAGGGCGAGATCCCGAGAAAGAGAGAAATACTAAGCGGCACATACCATCGTACTTACTGACATGCACGCACCACGCAGAGACACACAATCTCACGTGTGCAAAAGCCTCTAGTCGATGAGAGAAAAGAGAACGAGCAAGAGAGGAGAGACAGGAAAGAGATTACTCTTACCGGCTTTAGTTGCTGACTGTCCGCTACTACGCTCGGTTTACTATATGTTCGATGCTTCTTCACCTGTTGCAGAACTCTTGGTTTCGCCTTGGGTTATCACGAGAGCTCCAGACACTTACACCCATTAAAGTTCCAAGGACAACGTAAAATTTAATGAATGAGCAGACAGATTCAAGAGTGCACTGTGCTTAAAATCCTCTCTTTTCTAAAACGAGTTTATCTTTCTCGTCATTTCAAATTATTCAAAAACATGGATATGATGACAATAATTGGATTTTGGGTATAGCTCTTTTTATGACGCGTGATAATGACAGTGATTTTTCAACTGTTTTATTGGTTCAGTTGGACACGCGAAGAGTGCACGTTTTTTAATAAACAATTCTATGGGAATAGTTTTTGTAATAGTACTGTGTAATAGTAATAGTACTGTGTAATAGTAATAGTACTGTGTAATAGTAATAGTACTGTGTAAAAGTAATAGTGACTGTGTAATTAATGACATTCGTGATAGTTGATAATCAACAGTGACTATTTTATACATTATTAAAAAGGTCTCTGATCTTAAATTCTTAAATTTAAGATCATAAATCTAAAAATCTTAAATTTGTGAGAAATTTTCGACTGTATGTTTTTACAATGGTAGGAAAAGTATGAGCATCTTTGTATGGATAAGTATGAGTAAAACATCTTTTGTAGTAGTGTAAGAATATCAATAAAACATCCTACAAAAGTAAAAGTACATAATAAGTACCCTGAATGACAAAAACTGTGAAGAAAGAGCAAAAATTGTTCACGAACCAGTAACAAGTCTTTAAACAAAGATAAAATAAAAACGATTAACAAATGTTGGCTAGTAAATATCAACAAAGGTATTCAACAAAGCTACAAAATAAGATAACAACATCGAATCTCCAGTGACGATAAAAATTATCTAATAACTGCAATGAAAATTGTTTACTGTGTACAACAAAGTTTAGTTCCATACATTATCATCAAAAAGAATTAAATAATCTTTAATAACATCTTGTGTTTTAAATGTGTCCAAATTCTAGTGTGCCAAGTAGTAATAATTATTAAGTAGTAATAATAATATTATTTTAATAATGATATTATTTTAATAATGATATCATTTTAATAATAAATAAATTTGAACAATAAAATAATTGAAAGAAAAACTTTTTAAAAGTAACCAAATTTAATGAAAGTTTAAGAAAATGAAAATTTAATGAAATTTAAGCCGAATTTAAATATGAACGAATAAAAGAAATATAACCAAATCTTTTTTAACAATATTGTTAAAATTGGAGGAAAAAAAAAGTGAAATTGTTTAGTAACGAAAAAATTGTTTATTAAGTGGCAACAGTGAAAAAATTGCAGATACAAAAAGTTTATAATCGATTAAAACGACAGTTTCTTTGAGGGACAAATTTTGTAAAATGGCGCCCAAAGTGGAAAAAGTATCCAACCGCCACAATTGAACATCCGTCGACAAGCAAAATCACACTGCCGTCACTACCGGAGGTAAGAGTTAAAATAAATTTGTGCCATTTCTTCTTTCTTGGATTTTTACTACCAGAAAGTATCGTTTAAAGTCGCTTTTAGAGAACAGAGTCATAAAAGTAGCAATTTCTATAATAATTCGCCATGAATAAATAATTCAAAATTAAAATCCATTTGAATCTTTTTTACATGTTTATAATATTTTCTACGACATGCAACCATTATCATTTAATTTAAAATTTTTTGTTCTACAAAT
The DNA here is from genome assembly GCA_011057455.1 of Ganaspis sp. Gsp50. Classification (NCBI taxonomy): domain Eukaryota; kingdom Metazoa; phylum Arthropoda; class Insecta; order Hymenoptera; family Figitidae; genus Ganaspis; species Ganaspis sp. Gsp50. The sequence continues at coordinate 26,911 of WNHD01001396.1, forward strand.
ATGTTGTTTTTATTTTAAAAAGGTTTTTTTATTTAAAAAAAGTACTAGTAAAAATTAAATGAAAACTGCAAGTGTTATGAATTAAAAAAACATAACTTATTAAATATTTATTACAAATAATATTTCTTCTACACAAAATTTCGATTTAAGGTCATACCCAAGAATTCGGATAATAATTTAGGAATCTACGTTTATTTTTATTTTCTCTTGAAGTTTATTTTTGAAAATAATAAGTCAGACTTATTATTTTCATGTCATTTTAGATTCATGCCATTTTAGAATGTTTCCGAAGATGATTTCCAAAGTTTTAGAGCAATACATTTTCTAGTTTAACTGTAAGTAGTGAGAAAGTAAAATTTAAGGCCATGCCCAAGAACTCGGATGATAATGTAATCATCTACCTTTATTTTTATTCTTTCCTTAAGTTTCTATCTATAAAAATAATAAGACATTCATGACACAGTTGAAGGTTTCCTAAAATGATTTCCAAAGTTTTAAAGCAATATCTTGTCAAGTTTCACTGTAAGTAGTAAGAAACTAGTAAGTCGATAAATAAAATTACCGACATATTACTTTTTCACCATTTTGCAGTTAAACGAGAAAAGGTATTGATTTGAAACTTTGGGAATCATCTTGTGAAAACTTTAAGTTTGTCATGAATGTCTGACTTATTATTTTTAAGAAAAAACTTTACGAGAAGATAGAAATAAAAGTAGATTTATAAATTACCATCCGAGTTCTTGTCGATAACCTTAATTTTAGTTTCTCACTGCTTACAGTTAAATTAGAGAAGGTATTGCTTTTAAAAATTGCAAATCATCTTAGGAAATCTTTTAAAATGTCATGAACATCTTTTAAAATGTCATTTTAAAATGTCTGACTTATTATTTTTAAAAAGAAATTTCAGGAAAGAATAAAAATAAAGATAGATTCCTAAATTATCATCCGAGTTTTTGGGCATAACCTTAAATTACATCTTTGGGTATTCACATTTTTTGTCGTAAAAACATGTTTTAGATTCAGGTTATACGAAACAAGTATTTAATTCTATTAATCATGAAAATGTTTAGATAAGCCGATTACTACCCTTTTGGTTATATTAACCAAGTAGTTGATTAAATTTGCTATTTTTTCTTTTTAGTTATATTTACTAAGTAGTTTGCTAAATTTACTAGTTTTTTGGTAAACTGCCACTGAAAATGGTTAATTTTACTAGTTTTTAAAGTTAATTTTCCTAAAATGTCACTAATAATCACTTTCGTTTTTTCGGTTGTCAATGGGTCGAACGCCCTTAATTTTTGTATAGTGCTTCATGAGAAACTCGACTTCGATAATGTTATTTTCAATATTGTCATTACAATTGAATTAATATCCGAATAAGTAGCACAGAACTGTTTCAAAATTTTACCCCGCACAAGTGTTTCTTTTTTCTTTGGAAAAAAGAAGTTTGTTTTCTGGTTTTACCAGTAAACAATTTTGATGTAGTTATTACAATAAAGCGTCCCACCCATGATTTGAAATATTTGAAATAGTAAAATTCTTCTCGGATGATGATAATAATAATAATAATAATCTGAGGAATTTCAAAGGTTGGTCTGTTAATTGGTTATACTGAGGAAGCAAAACACTCGATGATGGATAAATGATTTTCAACGATTTGTTCGTTAATGGAAACAGTTATTGAACTTATCATCAATCAATTATACGTATAAGACACTATGTAGTTTATATACAAGAGAAAACTAGCCACAAAGTAGCATTCAAACTATTCAAAAGATAAGCAAAATCAAAGGCATCGTTATCACAAACAATGTATGGCTAATTATAGAAAATAAATGAAACCAGCTTCGATAATGTTTTTGAGTGTAATTACTTTATACTTCCGATTCATTAACAGTTATCTCGGAAGATTTTTCCGTTATCGAAAATATATAATTATTAAAATAAAATTAGTTAAAATTAAATGCTACAAATTAAATTCTACAAATTAAATTCTACTTCAAAAAGAAAAATAATCAGTAATTATAATGATTTATAATCCATTTTACAATAAATAAAAGTTTTACGGCTTTTGAGTTATTTAAAAATCAGTGTATTTATGTCGATTTTAATAAAAATAATAAAACGATTTTGTGACCGTTGGAGGAAGTGAATATTAAAAAATGGATAGTCCTTGAAAGCTAGGAGGTAAAAAATTTACCTGAACTGTAACGAATTTTTTTGCATAAATTATGTCCAGTAAATGTGATGCATTAAGGAGAAATAAGAGCGTTGAATACGTGGAATATTTACATTAACTGAAATTTTATTTCAACATTTTAGACAAACGATAACTTTGCTTTTTCTTTATTCTTGCCTTCTTCAAATCAAGAGCAATCGTGTATTAAAATTCATAATATGCCATAGTCGTGTCAATTACTCAGAAACAATTTTGAAACCTTTATTCGGTGTATTTTTAAAAGTTTCTTTTTAAAAGAAAGAAAAGAAATTTAAAAGTTTCTTGTTTCTGTCAAACATAAACTTTAATCAATTTTCAGATCAAACTTTGATTTAATTTAAAATAAGATTGGATTTAAAATCTGAACGATTTTAATTAAATCTCAATGGACACAAATATTTATAATAAAAAACCTAATTTACCCGAATTAAAATCGTTGTTAATTAATATTTAATTTATTGTTTGAATTAAATACTGAGATCGAAAAATCCAATTTCTTTGCCATTTTATCAATTATTCCAAAAAATCCCATAAATGCGTGTTTTACCATTTTTACCCAATTTTTTTTTGTTTTGAGATTCTGAAAGGGTTAATAAATCTTGAGTTTGTGCCCTTGCTGCAGATATTTATGTAAACTAAAAAATAGTGTATATTTTTAAAAAGAATAAGTCGATACACATATTTTGCTCAGGAATGCGTTGTAAATGTAAAGTGGAATGTGTCTTGACAATTCTATACCTTTATTCAACAAGGCCACACCTCGCATAGACTTTAGTAAATGAGACTTGACGCGCAGCCTGTGTATCATTTATTTCATTGCGATGAGTGTGATGCTGGTACTTTAATCCAAAAACATTTCATTTAAAAGACATGAATTATCGAGCCTAAAACTATTCATTATAACTGTAATGAACGTGTATACACTTCTCTCGAAGCAATTTTCCCTGTCGGGGAGTTTTTTCCCCTTAGAGTATATATTAAATACTGCCTATAGACAAAGGCATTGATTTATTTCATACAAGAAACATTTTTCCCTGAAGAACATAACGGAATTCAGGAAACGTGATTTCTTTATCATTAAAAGAGAAAGGATATTAATAGAGTGGTTTATTGAAATAGTGATGTAAATTAATTACATAATGCAGTGTTGCAATTTAGAAGAGGAAACCCATCCCCACTCTTGTGCTCTTCACATTGGCCGGCTAGCATAAAGGGCGTGTCTAAGAGTGGGGATAGGTGCGCGCTTCTACTTTGCAACACTGGATTTGTTCTGTGCAATGAAACCATCCCCACTCTTACGCCCTTCAGGCTGACCCGACATTCTAAGGAGCGTAAAAGTGGGGATGGTTTTTTCGCTTCAAAATTGTTTCCAAACAAACTAGCAAATATGATAACATAATAATCCTTTAGTTTATTAAGACAAGAACTGTTAACGAAAATTTTTGTCGTACCTCTGTACGAGAAAAATATTATTTTGTCGTACATATATATTATAATATTATATTATATAATATTATTATTCTGTGATGTCATTCTGTGAAAAGTTTTCCTACTTTTTCCGAAGAAGCAACTTTTATTATTAAAGAAGTACATTACATGAACAGGATACAGTATATATTATTATTATATATTATTTATTATATTATTATTATTATTATTATTATTATATTATTATTATTATTATTATTATTATTATTATTATTATTATATATTATATGAATATATAAATATAAAAATATGATCAGTAGTAACATTCAACATCCACGAAAATAAACACTTACAAAACTCGGTACATTTTGCGAAATACAATTATTTCTCTGAATTGAAGAAATATACTAATCTGGAAATTTATGTAAATTGTAGATTTTATTTTCCTTTTGAATTTTTAGTCGGTAGGCAATCAGGGAATAAGGAGATGCGGTTTTCGTGCTGATTTCATCTGATTTGTAGTTCATTAAAGCTATTGCTTTATGCATGCATGTGCGGGATACACCCATGTAGAGAAAAAAAATTTCTATATATACATTAGGAGCGTGTAGTAGGTGCGCTTATAGTTTATCCTAGTCTAGTTCTAGTATGTAGCAGGCTATCAGGGAAGCAAGACGGTAGACTCGCATGTCCAAGCTCGTTCGTCTAAAGACATAAATGTTCACGCACATGAGAATGTAATACACCGGACGTGTGTCTGTAAACAGGCATCAAGAAATAGGTATATGCACAACACGTAAATACATGACAGATGCGTAGAATGCACGCATTTCTTCTCGAACTTGGTTCATTCAACTCTAACCCCTCACTGTAAAAAAAAACTGCAAGAATTTAAGTTTCTCTATAAATTAGAAAAAATCTTTGATTCAAATTGAGTCACGATTCAAACCGATTCAAATTTGAACAAGGAACTTGTGTGTTGCTAAATGAAGACAAGACTTGCTAAATGAAGACAAGACTTGCTAAATGAAGACTTCTTTCATTTAACAATGAAAGAAGGAACAAGAAAAAAAAATAAAAAAGAATGAAAAAAGCAAAAAATGGAGAAAGAAACAAAAATGTGTTGAAAGAAAAAAAATGGGATATTAGACCAAATTTTGTGCTTTTTCAGTTTTAATTCTCATTCTAAACATATCTCCTTTCATGTATTGGCACGCGACTCTTTCATTGGCCTTCTTCTATTTAGGAATCAAAAGGCACGTCTTTAAAGAGATTCCGACCTGAAGAAGATAGAAAAGGTGCAAGTGGGGGAGAAAGAAAAATGCCTAAATCCCTGATAGAGTCGGTTACAAAAAATATCCTAACCACCGTAGCGAGGACTGGTGGCTTTTATCCGAAGGAGGTTAAGCTGCATTAAGTTGGGTTAGATTACGAGGGTGGAAGGTCTATGAATGGGATGGGCACGTGCTACCGCTGCCTTCATCTTATACATTCTGTTTCGCTTTTTTTCTCTTCATTTCTCTCTTTCCCTCTCTCTCTTGCGCACGTCGTCTGTCCGACTGAATCTAGAACTAGATGTCTATACAGTGGAATCTTCTCGGTTTTTTTAAGCGACGCAGCTGCCAGTCGTGATGAAATCACAATTTGCAATTCATTCGGCTTGACGTGAAACACTCTTTTTATATGCAATTCGTTCCTTTATCTTGCTCAGAAAATGCGAAAAAACATTGTTGCAAAAATACAAATCAAATGAGGGCTATTGACGTAGTTGATCTACGATAGAGGCCTTTTGCGAAAATTGAAACAGGTTGGAATAAAATCTTTGTCATTCTAGACTTTGTAATGATTGTAAAAGATTCGGAGTGGAGTTACTTTATTTGTACTTAACAAGTTTTCATGAAATTAATCCATCAGTTGGTGATTTTTCACTGCCCGATGATGCGCAATAGCAATCTGCGCAACCTAAACATGTGCAATAGTAATCTGCGCAACTTAGATGTGCGCAAGAGAAATCTGCGCAACTTAGACGTGCGTAAAAGAAATCTGTACAACTCAGACGTGCGCACATGAAATCTGCGCAACTTAAACGTGTGCAAATGAAAACTGCGGATACTAAACATGCGCAATAATAATCTGCGCAACTTATCAATGTTAAAATAATGTTAATGCTGCAATAAAGTATAAATAAAAAAAGGGAAAAGAAATAATACAGATTACTAATTCACTTCTTTAAATTTACTGCATGAGCTATTTATAATTCATAACCATTTAAACCTCGAATCAAAATAACCGAATTCTTTTTATTGAAAGAAACAAACTCTGAAAACACATTTGACGAAAATCTTTTATAATCTGTAATGCTTTCTGTGTTGAGTTCTTCCGCCCGCACATAAAACTTCCCCCAGAAACTCAAATTTCGACAAACGAACTAGCAATTTGTCAGCGGGGCGCAGATGTACGACAACCTAGCGACAATAACGCCCACATACATAAATCTAAGCTAAGTGAAGGCAGTTTACACGCCTTAGACGGGGGTTTGATGATTTTATGGTGAAAGCTTCTAAGACATGGATACAAGATGCTGGGAGTCAAAATTCCATATACATGAAGAACGGAAATCGAGAAGACATTCCCTCTCTATCTCGATATCCGACTTTTTCGAAACCCTCCCTTTCAAGGTGAAAATTCTAACTTAAGACGCGTGCCGTCTTTTAACATTGGACCACCCGTCGATCCTGTTTTCGTCGTTTAAACTTCACAATGATCCTAGCCTTTAAAGAGTAATGGACACTATATATTGTGGATTTACTAAACCGAGAAATTCCCTTTTCTTGTGGATTCCCGAACGAATCAAAAATCTTGAAAGACATGTTCTCCTTTGAATTGTTCTTTTTATTACAGATTAGCTCTAAATGTGTTTCAATTGCGTACTAAAAAGTCATAAATTTTTAGTGTTAGAAACATATAATTTATTGAGTATTAAGTTAAAGAGGAAGAAGAAAGACATTAAGACTGTAATGGAAAAGAGAATAATAAATTGCAAACATAGAAAATAGAGAGCAAAATTGAACAGATATAAAAATTACAACGCATTAACACATTCTTTAAATATATTTATAGAAATTTTTTTCATTTATTTTTTTGCTATATATTTTACAATTATTAATAGAAAAACGCAATTGATTTTACTAAGAGAAGATTAAATTTTTTCAAAGCAGTTTGTGTCGAATAGAGAAAATGTTCACGTCATCATTCTTCAGTAGTATAGTGGTCAGTATCCCCGCCCCTGCCCTCCAGTTACCGTCCGATCTCATTGCTGCCAAATATAAGCAAAGCCTTTGAAATTATTATTAATAAACAAATTACCAAATTCTGTAACGAAA
>WNHD01001397.1:0-30218 GCA_011057455.1 Ganaspis sp. Gsp50
TAAAAATGTGCAAATAACTTGTGGCCTTTGGTCCAGTGACCAAAGGCCACAAATGATTTACACATTTTTAATTGACAATTAAGGTCCTAATACAAACATTTACACATTAATAATTAAAAATTTAACATTTAATCAATTATTATTATTATTGTTATTATTATTGAATTAACTATTAATCAATTAAAAATGTGTAAATAACTTGTGGTCTTTGGTCACTGGTCCAAAGGCCACAAGTGATTTACACATTTATAATTGATAATTAAGATCAGGGTGTCTACTAAATTTTGCTCCTTAAATTCCCTGATATTTCCCGGATTTTCCTGGTTAAAAAAATTATATTTTCCTTTCATTAAAAACAAAATTAATAAACTCCAGTCTAATTTATTGTTAGTAAACTTAAGAATACGTTAAATTGAAAAAGCTTATTCTATCTACTTCAATTGCTTAATTAAATTCGTTAATTATCAAATTATTGTCACTTTTTTGTTTTCTTTTTTAACAAAATTCCCTGACATTCCCTGATTTTTCCCTGACCAAGTAAATTCCATGACTTTTCCATGACTTCCCTGACCGTTATTATAATAATAATAATAATAATAATAATAATAATAATATTAAAAATAATAATAATAATAAAAAAAATATTAATAAAAATATGCAAATTTTTTAAATATCTTTGTTATGTTTATTTTTATGTGTACGTTTATTACAGAGGTCCGTTTATTCTTTGTAATAATTATCTTTTGTTTTTTCTAGGAACTGGCTAATTGTCAAGTAGAAAATTACTCATCGTTGCAATCATTTCATTTGAATGATAGCATTTTCATTGATGAAAATGAGGAGGAAATTTTAAACACCCTTGCAAGTAAAAAATATTCTTTTTGCAATTTTACTTCAACAAATTTTAAAATATAATTTTGGATTTTATTTGTTTATTTCATCACTAGAACGTTTTCAAAATTTGTTTTCATTATTGTGTGTTTGTTTCAATGTTTTTAAATACAAATTTGCCTTTATTTCTTGAAATACAAATTTGTTTTAATTTCTTTAAATGCGAATTTGTTTTAATTTTAATAATCATGGAATTTTTTGTACAGCAAGTTCCATACGAAAAGAGATTCCGATCGAAAAATCGAAGACTGAAGCAACCCTAATATTGAGGAAATATAAAGACGCTTGTAGAAATTTAAATATTGAGTTGGAAATTTTAAAAGAGCAGTTGCAGGAAAGCTATGCTCAGAAGATTCAACTAAAAAGACAACTGAGACTGCAAAATAACCAAATCCAGATAATTGAGAAAAAAACAGAAGATTTGTACGTCGTGAATCGAAAATTGCAATACGATGTTATCAACAAAGTTAACGCAATTGACGGTACTTGATTAATATTGAAGTTGTAATATAATAATATATTAAAACAATATTTATATATTAATCATATTTATATATTAATCATATTTATATATTAATCATATTTTTAATTATTTTTCAAATTTTACAGAAGTTGTTCCAAATCAGAGTATGCCTTTCATTGAAGATGGAAATAATTCAGAACCTTCTGTCGGGCAGTACAATGCCGATAGAACAAAGGTATTTGTTAGTTTTCTAACTTTAAAATTTTTTAATAAATACCACAAAAATAACAATTACTGGTTTAAAAAATTATCCAACCTTCAATATCTAAAAAACCGCTTTGAATTTTTTTAGTAACCTGAATTTTCTTGTTTTTATTTTATTAATTCTTTTTGTACGCTTTTTTCTTATTTCTTTCTTTCTTATTTCTCTTTCTTTTCTTTTCTTCTTTCTTTCTTTCATATACTTTTATATATATATTCATATATATTTTATATATATATTTTCAAATTATTGTTCATAAATAATTCTAATAAAAACTGAATTATTTACCTTTTGCAAATCGTCTGGGCAAATGCAGACGAATAATAAATGTCAATTACTCACATAAAATTCCATGTTATCCCATCCTCGCCACAGGGATCCTGAAACAGAAAATAATTACACAAATTAAAATAAAATCTAGAATATTGTTTAGATAGAAAAAGTTCTATAAAGTTAAATTACATTTTTATACGACAGATGCACATGGGGAGAGACATTTGGATCGAGACGGAAAAATATACAGAAATGTGTACAGGAGTAACGAGCAAATTTTTGGCAAAGTTTGTAAAAAGGATATCTTTATTTATTTTCGGCAAGGAAACTTTACTTAACAGTACTGTTTCTGGTCAAGGGAGTAATCGAAGTAAACAATTTAAACAGCCACAAAAAGCTTTAGATCCTGTGAAACTTCTAGCTATCAGAGGTGAACTTTTGTTATTGTTTAAAAACAATTGCCAATTTCATTGATGAATTCTTCTACTTGCATAGTTGTCAATTTCATTACAAAAGCAATTAAAAAAAAATAAATTAAAAAAAGCAAATTTTTAAAAATTTGCTTTTTTGTAAACGAAAACAGTTCGTTCAAAAGAGCGTTCCAAACTTTAGATACATTATAAATTGCAAGTTTTTCAAAATATTTAGCCAATAAAAATGAATTTCAAAATTTCAATAACTATGATTAATTTAAATAATTGATTACTTTAATTTAAATAATTAACCAATTCATCAATATTAGCAATTACTTTGATTAATTTAGACATTAAATAATGAAGGCAAAGTAATTAATACTTTTCCTTTCATTTGTAGATTTCTACAGTTTCATGCTGCGAGATAAACATGCATTTACTCGAAATGATGCCGATTTGGAGGCCGCTAACACTTTCAGGCATATAATGAAGTATATTGCCGATTTAAAGAGTCCAAAAAGAAGAAATGCGATTAGTAAGAAATTTTAATCATTTAAGCCCATTAAGAACGATAGTAAAGAAAAGCCAAAATCTTTATCATCGACAAAATTTAAAGATTAAGCGCAAAATTTTCTTACAGTCAGCAAATAAATAAATCTAAAATATAAAATAAATTATACGCAAAATTTTCTTACAGTCAGCAAATAAATAAATTTAAAATATAAAGTAAATAAATTATACTCTTTTTCAGAAAAAAGCAAACCAAAGAAGAAAAAGGTACTGAGAAAAAAGGTGCAACTTCCAGGACGAGCTGAAAATAATGAGCTGGAAGTCTCTAAAGATGGAATGGAAGAGGAAGTTCTTGAAGATGAACTGGAAGAGGAAGTTTCCAAAGATGAAATGGAAGCATCCATTGATCAGATGGACGAAGGAATATCGAATAATATGGAATTATTTAATAATCAGATGGAAGAGGAAATTGATCTTGATCAAGTTAAGGAGGAGATTGACAATGACATAAAAGAAGAAGTTGATTATGAGATAAAAGAAGAAATTGAATACGACATAAAAGAAGAAATTGAATACGAAATTATTGAAGACATGCTCATTATGCCGGAATAATTTAAGATTAAGTTTTTACAGCTCGATTTTTTTTCAGCTCGAATTAACAGTATTTAAAATAGTTGATTTCATTTTTTGAGTTAAATTGACACTGGCTCGTGAATATTAATAAATAATTTTTCTATAATAACACAAATTGTTTATTTCCTATAATATATAATATCCATAATAAATAATATAATTAATAAATATAATTAAATGTAAAAATTAAACGTTTACTTAAATGTTAAATTAAATGAATATTAATTAAATGAATGTTGATTAAATACAATAAAATGTGAAAATTAAATGTTTAATAAATACATTTAATTAATATTAAACAATAATTAAAATTATCAGATATAATGGTATAACCTCCTTTTATCTTATAATTCTTTTATAATGCAAATTTAATTTTTTCCTGTTTTGGAATAAACAGTTAAACAAAAACAAAAAATAAGTTCAGAATGTTTGTTTTTATTTTTAAAACATCGAAAATAAAACTGTATAATCGCGATTATTAATTTGTTATTAACGCAGTATTTAAAATTTTGTAGCACATTAAATACTTTTGAAATTTTGAAGCACATTAAATATATTTGAAATTTTGAAGCACATTAAATACATTTACAATTTTGAAGCACATTAAATACATTTTAAATTTTGAAGCACATTAAATACATTTACAATTTCGAAGTGCGTACATCTAAAATGTTGAAGCACATAAAATAGAATTCAAATTTGTAAATTACAAATAATTACTAAATTTTCATCACAAAAAAGGAAAGAAAGCTTGAATAACTGAACATCTTGAAACAAATTAGTTTATTAACATTTTTACAATCGTACATTTATTGGCAATCAGATAAATTATAAGCAATTTAACTAAATTGGAATATATAATCTCACCCACTCGTTAAAATTATGTTATATAATTATAATTATCAGTAAGTACTTATCGTAAAGATTCAACTTAACAAACTAAGGACTTGAAAGAAATTTCTCTAATTGTTACTTTCTTTCATTACTCGAATTTCATTATGTACATGTGAAAAATTTTACTGTCAACTCAATTGTTGCATTACTATAATAAACTTTTCTTTAATAATATAGCACCATTTAGTTTCAGCTAATAATATCTTTTACAAAGTAGTTAAGTACACTTTATTCACGTTCTCATTATTAATTAACTGCCAACTGTTGCATTTTTAACAAAAAATTTATAAAGCTTTAAATACACAAAGTTCATTCCAATTCACGTTTTACATATTTTGATTAATCATCTTCCTGAATCGTCATTTTTGAGAATTTATTTTTAAGGATTTTTTATTTCAATGTATTTTTTTATTGTTATCGATTCTTTTATTTTTAAAGATTTTTTATTTTTATGTATTCTTTTATTGATATCGATTCCTTTATTTTTATGGATTTTTATTTTTACGAATTCTTTTATTGTTATCGATTCCTTTATTATTATGGATTTTTTATTTTTACGAATTCTTTTATTAATTTAGTAGAACAAATTTGATTTATGTATTCTTAATCATTCTCTTTGTTTTATGGAATCTTGGTTATTTCGATTCTTCATCATCTTTTGTATTTATCTTTAATATTACTTTATGCTTCTATTATTCATTATCTGTTCTTATTACTTTAAAAGATGTTTTGAATGCTGACTGATTGTGGAGTAGAGTTGAAATTTTGAGAAAAGCTACTTAATGTGGAGAGAAATCTTTAGTTTATACGAAACGTTTGTGAAATTGAGGACATATTCGATTTTACAATTTAGACTCTCCAACAAGTATATATTTACAATCAAAGCATTGGCCATACAAAGTGCACTTGCAAGGGAAAGTTTATTGCCGACAACGTCAATTTGAAAATCACGATTTTACTAGAAATTGTACTCTTCTTAAAGAATTTTAATTAAATTCGTTACAAGCCTTCAACTCAATCATAACTTTAACTTACTAACAGCTTCTGTCATACCATTTTTGGTCAAACTTTAATTTTAATAAATGCAAAATTAAAAGAGAATCTCGTCATAAACACTCAATTTATTGTTCTCTTTAAACAAATAATATACAAAATAATACAAAAAGTAATGCAAAAAGTAATACAAAAAGTGATACAAAATTCAATACAATAAATAATACAAAATAATTCAAAAAATAGTACAAAAAATAGTACAAAAAATAGTACAAAAAATAATACAAAAAATAATACAAAAAATAGTGCAAAAATAATACAAAGCAATACAAAAAAGACAATGATAAAGATAAATTAAAAAGAAATAAAGATGCAAAAAAAGACTTTTAAATCAAATTGTGATATTGCGTAAGCAGTTTTTAATAACTTTCTATTGGAAGTTGTGTCCATAATGAAGAACAAGAAGATGATGTCAATTTCATAAAAAAGAAAGAGAATTAAATTGCTGATTATAGAGGTAGCTTTGTGTATTATTGCCATTTCTCTACCAGTCTAATTAGTAATAAACCAGCAATCTGAATCAGAAGAAAAGAGATAAAATAAAGACCATGTATGTAGACGTGAAACTGCATGGGATTGTGCATTATATACAAGATCTGTGTCGCAATAATGTAACGATGGAATATAAGATTGCGTAACAAACGACTTCTTCCATTCTAGGAAAGAACTCTATAACTTATTTCAGTTCAACACGAGTATTCGCATCACTACACTTCTTTGATTTTTTTCCGATGCTCACGTCGTATTAATATTATTACTCTGCTTATTACATAGAATTGGTTCCATTCTTTTGTTCTCAATTATACTTGAATTGATTCCACTCTTTTGCTCTTAATTATACTTGAATTGATTCCACTCTTTTGTTCTCAACACTTGAATTCCTTCTACTCTTGCACTTCATTTTCCGTACAGAAAGTAAAAATCCAAACATAATTCTACAGAAACAAATTTTCATTTTATTTTCTCTCAGATTTCGAAATTTTCATAATTCTATTTCAAACTGTCTTCTCTGCGATTTGTTAATTTTGTATTCTTCCAGAATTTTGTTTATAAATGTTATAAAATGTTATAAATGTTTATAAACAATGTTAATTATACAACAAAAATAAATAAAATGAAATCTAAAAATAAAACAAATTATATTTTTCACAGAGTGTACAATTTGTTTTATTTATTTTTAAAACATTTTTCGGTGATATTTTCACAAAGTGAACCTTGTGTTAATGAATCGAAAATGATTTGTAAAATTAATAATAAAATTAATAAAATTATTTGTATCGAAAATATATTAACATTGCAAGTCAACTTTGTCAAATTTGCTGTACAAAGACAATACCAACAATGCTTCCTCTATAAGGAAGCAATAGAACTTCCTCCATGAGGAAGCATTTTGTCAAATTGCAAAAATAAAGATGTTAAAAATTACAAAAACCTGAAATTAAAAATAAATAAATAAAAAAGACCAAATAAAGACAAATTAAACAAATAAAAAGGAAAAATTAAAAATAATGATTATAAATAAAATTTGTAAGGAAGAAATTTTTTGTGACTAAAATAATAATTGTTATAAAAATTATGGTCTAGTGCGCAACGTTTGTATAGTAAAAACGATTCAAAAAAAAATCTTTTTCATTTTCTATTCTTGATTTAAATAATAGCATTATTAACAATAGCATTATTAACAATATCATTGTTAACAATATCATTATTAACAATATCATTATTAACAATAGCATTACTATAACAATATAAATCATAAAAGTCTGATCGTATTACAGTAATGCTATTGAATATTCATTCAATTCTAATTATTCCATAAATTGAGAACAATTAAAAAACGAATTATTTTTCTTGACCCTTTTTGCTACAAACGTTATGCACCAGATCATCATTTATAAAAAACAATTAACACGGTACTGAAATTCGCAACGCTTTTTACAAAAATCTAAAAGCAATCTTTTATAAATTATATATAATTGTTATATATAATTGTTATATATAATTGTTATATATTTATTGTTTCAGTAATTTTGACTTTTTCAAAAATATTTACAGCTCCGGCTTTCGACAAAATTGTAAATATTTTTGAAAAAGTCAAAATTTGTTTTTTACTTTCTGTAATCGAGAAAAACGTTGCAAACAAAATTGACAAATCATTTGCAAAAGAAATGGTTGTTTACACATTATTCGGATCGAGACGAAATGTAGTCTATTTTTTACTGCACATAATAATAATAATAGCCCTGAAAGTTCAGTTCCACTTCTATCAGTTATAAAATAGCCGAAGGCGAATCACATGTCGGCATCGTTTTCTACAATAGACATCAAGCGTCGATTAATCAGTCACGGATACAGTTGTCGGTGAGAGCCTGAAGACATCTTCAAGCTTCAGACATCTGAGTAGTGAGGCACGTAACGACACTCTTAGCATATGAGATGAGCATGGGCACTCCGACGTGAGCGGTAGATATATGTTTTCTAGAGAGTGAGAATGAGAGAACTCGATTTCACCTTATTAATATCATCGGCTCGTATAGCAATTTACATGACTTGGCAGAGAGCACCGCTTATAATGGAGGTTGAGGACCTTCCGAGTTCACGCGACACTCGTTGCTCTGTTGTACGGAATGCCTCGTTGACTTGCATCAAATTGAAGATTGTTGGACGGTACCGCACCTACATTCAAGGCCAAAACTTTCGACACAATATTCAAGTCTTCCTGGGAGCCAGGAAAGCCTTGAATTCCATTTTGCAACTCGTTCGCAATGCCAGATTGATAAAGAAGATTTTGTATCTGTTTGGCTGGAGTGTTTGGCTGTCTAGTTTGCCTCAATTGAGAAAATTGGTCGAAAACGGGACTCTGGGCACTTCTTTGTTGATTGAAACCGAACGTGTTTCTGTTCCGTGATCTGCAATTCATTATCTTTATTATTATTGGCTTTATTTTGCGTATCAATATTACATATAAATATTGCTTAAAATATCATATATTTAAAATGGACAATGTTATAATAATGATAATATTTTTCGTGTTTATGTATCTTATATGCGTATATTTTATTGTTTATTTTATATTTATGTTATCTTCGGAGTTTCAACATATTTTTCTTCACAAAATTCCACGAGTTTTCCATGATTTCCAAGAGAAATTTAAAAAATTTTAAATATTACAAAAATAATTATCTGTAGAATTGAAATTACTTAAGATCGGTATTTTTAATTTCAAAATCATTTTAAATATTTTGAAGTGTTTTTAAATATCTTGAAGCACTTTTAAATAGTTTGAAGTACTTTAAATACTTTTAAAATATTTTTAAAAATTGTAAAAAATATTATTAAAAACTATTATTTTAAAATCTTTTTATACTTTATTTAATACATAAAGATATACTATTTTTAAATACTTTCAACTATTTTGAAGTATCTTTAAATATTCTGAAGTCCTTTAAAGTATTTTAAAGTAGTTTTAAGTATTTTGAAGTATTGGGAAGTATTTAAAAATATTTATAAGAAATTTTAAGTATTTTGAAATATTTTGAAGTATCTTTAAATATTCTGAAGTCTTTTAAAGTATTTTAAAGTAGTTTTAAGTATTTTATTGAAATTTTAAATATTTTGAAATATTGGGAAGTATTTGGAAAAATTTTAAAGTAGTTTTAAGAATTTTGAAATATTTTGAAGAATTTTAAAGTAGTTTTAAATTTTTCTTAAGTATTTTAAAGTAGTCTGAAGTATTTTAAAGTATTTTAAAGTAAAGTATTGGGAAGTATTTGGAAATATTTTTAAGAAATTTTAAGTAATTTTAAATACTTTGAAATATCTTTAAATATTCTGAAGTTTTTTAGAGTATTTTAAAGTAGTTTTAAGTATTTTCAAATATTTTGAAGTATTGGGAAGTATTTCGAAATATTGTTAAGGAATTTTAAGTATTTCAAAATATGTTGAAGTATCTTTAAATATTCTGTAGTCTTTTAAAGTAATCTTAAGTATTTTGAAGAAGTCTGAAGTTTCTTAAATTAGTTCTAAGTATTTTAATGAAACTTTGAATATTTTGAAGTATTGGGAAGTATTCAGAAATGTTTTAAAGCATTTTTAAATATTATGAAGTATTTTGAAGTATTTTAAAGTAGTTTTAAGTTTCTCTTAATTATTTTAAAGTAGTCTGAAGATTTCTAAAATTGTTTTAAATATTTTGAAGTATTGGGAAGTATTTGGAAATATTGTTAAGAAATTTTAAGTATTTCTAAATATGTTGAAATATCTTTAAATATTCTGAAGTCTTTTAAAGTAGGTATTTTAAAAGTATTTTAAAGTAATCTTAAGTATTTTGAAGTAGTCTGAAGTTTCTTAAAGTAGTTTTAAGTATTTTAATGAAACTTTAATTATTTTGAAGTATTGGGAAGCATTCGGAAATGTTTTAAAGCAATTTTAAGTATTTTGAAGTATTGGGAAGTATTTAGAAATATTTTGAAGAAATTTAATGTATTTTTAATTATTTTGAAGAATCGGGAAGTATTTGGAAATATTTTAAAGTAATTTTAAATATTTTTAAGTATTTTTAAGGATATTTAAGTATTTCAAAATATTTTGAAGTATTAGGAAGTATTTAGAAATATTTTAAAGAAATTTTAAGTATTTTGAAATATTTTGAAATATTTTTCTATAAAAAAAGTCTATTATTAATTTTGGTAAAACTTAATAAACATAATAAACCAGAGGAATTAAAGAAGAAAAATACATTTTCGTGGTATAAATGAAAATTCCATGAGATTTCCTTGTTTTCCAGAGTTATAGAGGCAATTTACACCGTCTACCCTATGATACGCCAGCTTAAAATAGGCCCCTCATGATAACCTTTTTGCGAATATTGGCGTGTGCGCAGAAGTTTGGCGTATCATAGGGTAGACGGTGTAAATTGTCTCATAGAAACCCTGATCTTATATGATTTATTTGACACTTATATACCTCTTAATTTCAAACAAGCTATTAAAATTTTGCAAAAAATGAGACCGAAGACAAAGGATTAGTTTAATTTTTAAACAAGATATCACAATGACCGTTAAATTTGCAATGTTTCCTTAAAACTCAAATTATTTGCAAATAAACATTTCTTAACCTTCTTGGGCTTGTTTTAAAGGTAATTTCGCATACAATTAAAACAACTTATTGCCACTTAGGCCGTCTTTGTAATAAAATTAAAAAGTGCTAAGTACCAAATTAAATAATGAAAAAATTGAAAAGTGAGTGCTTTTGGAAGAAATTTAAATAAATGGTAAAATAAAAAGCAAAAACATACCCATTGTCGAGATTGAAGCCAAAGTTTCCGACAGAACCGAAAGCTTCTTGTCTGTTGAACCTCGTGGGAGGGACAATGGGTGGTTGAAAATCTGGAGAGAACGGAGGAAAGCTTTGAAGTTTTTGCGGGAGTTGTTGCTGAAACTGCTGTTGATGCAAATGTTGCTGAAATTGATGCTGTTGCTGCCTTTGTTGTTGAACCCGCAATTGCTCCTGGAACTGAGTTTGGAACGGAATTACCGGTCCATTTTGAGGCACTTCTAAACTAATACTCGGCTGAAAACGAACATTATTCGATTTCAGCGGTTGTTTAAAGTTCAAAACATTATTTTGCTCCACAGGAAGCTGTTGCTGTTGCAGCTGAACCTGCAGTTGCTGCTGCTGCAATTGTTGCTGCTGAAGCCTTTGCTGATAAAGCCTCTGCTCCTCCAACTGTTTCTGCCTAACATGTTCTTCAAATTGTTTCTGTCTTTGCTCTTCAAACTGTTTCAGTCTCTGATCTTCGAACTGCTTTTGTCTCTGCTCTTCAAACTGTTTTTGTCTCTGCTCTTCAAACTGTTTTTGTCGTTGATCTTCGAACTGTTTTTGTCTCTGATCCTCAAACTGTTTTTGTCTCTGATCCTCAAATTGTTTTTGCCTCTGATCTTCAAACTGTTTTTGCCTCTGCTCGTCAATCTGCTTCAATCTGGCAGATTCCTGCAGTCTTTTCAGTCTCGCTTGCTCTTGAGTGTAGAGTTCTTGCTGCTGTTTTTGGCGCAACTGTTCTTCATAAGATTGCTGTTGTCTGAGCAAGAATTGGGTTTGTTGAACCTGTTGCTGATGAAGATCGGCAAGCTGCTTTTCTAGCAGTTTTTGCTTGAAGTCTAGCTGTTCCTGGAGAGTTAGAGCTTTTCCGTCTCCGGAAGGTCTGTATATTGGAACTACGCTTTTTGGAATTCCTTGCTCGTCTTGTTGAACAGTGAAGGCAGCGACTAGGGGAGCTTGTAGGATTTTGACATCCTCAACTTCCTCGTCTTTATCGGGTTTTGCAGTTCTTGCGGAAGTATTTGTTGCGGGTGGGACCGTGGGACTTGAAACTGTAGGCTTAGGAGCGATGAGAGCATTTGCTGCCGCGATACCACTACTTTCGCTCCTTATGAGAGTTTCTGTGAATTGTGCCGTCGATTTCGTAGTGACAGTTTCAATTTCGTTGGCCGAAGAAGGACTCGAAGATTTAAAACTCCTCACTTCCGTCTGATCCTGCTTCTTGTCGTAAATTTTTGACGATTTCTCGGGAGAGATTGCATCAGTTACCTAAAAAATAGCAAGAACAATAATTAGTTTGTATCTTGATTACAAATCGGAGATTATAGATCTACAATTATTATCTACAATTATTATCTACAATTATTATCTACAATTATTATCTACATTTATTTATCTACATTTATTTATCTACAATTATTATCTATAATTATCATCTACAATTATTATCTACAACTATTATCTACATTTATTTATCTACAATTATTTATCTACAATTATTGTCCACAATTATTTATCTACAATTATTATCTACAATTATTTATCTACAATTATTTATCTACAAGAAAATAAATAATATATAACAACGCTTTGAATAAAATCTAAAACAATGCTTCTATAAGGAAGCAAAACCGTAAAAACGACCATGTAAAAATAAAAATAGACAAAATACGCAAAAGTCTAGAAAGTAAGAAAAAAAAGAGATTTAACCTTGATAAAATTTTTTCCTTAAATTTTCAAGTCGATAAAAAGCACTTTTCTTATGTTTTAAAAGAAAAATTACCTTGAATTCGTTGTGGAACGGTTTATCGATGATTGTTCGCAAAGTAACTGGAGAATCAGAGGAGACAAATTTTTCAATTTCGATAAATGTCGAATTTTGAAGTTTGTCTTCGCTCGAGGTCTCATCGTCACTAGAAAAATGATTGAAGGAAAATAACGATTTTCCAAAATTTCTTCCCTCTTCTTTTTTTTCGACATTTTTCTTTAAATCTGCTTCATCTATTTGGGGATTTTCCTCTGAATTGTGATTTGCGTGCTGTTCGGCAGATTCAGTTTCCAAATCAGTTAAAGCTCTCAAAAGTGCTCTTCTAAGAGTTTTATCCAATTTCACTGGAGGCGTTACTTGTGAATTTTCATCTTTTGTTTCTTCAGTGGCCAAAGCCACTGTAACCAGGGCAAAGAATACCACCACAAATCTCTGAAAAAAGCAAATAATTTACTAATTATTAAATCAAACTCTTTATTGTTTATAGTTATTAAAGCAAACTATAATTATTAAAGAAAACTATAATTATTCAAGAAAACTATAATTATTCAAGAAAACTATAAATATTAAAGAAAACTATAATTATTAAAGCAAACTATAATTACTGAAACAAACTATAGTTTACAATAATATAAACATTTATTTATATTGCAATTATTATTTTATCAAGTTGTGGATGAAAATGAAACATAAAAGTAGAAAAATAAAAAGACTTCTTGAAAGCCGAAGGTTAACTACAAAACGGGACATTTAAAAAGTTGTTAAATGTGAAAGATTCTAGTAAAAAGTGAAATATGATATATTAATAGGTGGTAATAAATGCTAAAGTATTGGTTAGAGAGTTCCCAAGTCTTTGAGAAGTGTTAGTGAAGTTAAAACCGTGCAATAATGATTCCTAAGTATTACAATAACATGCATAAATTAGCAACAAAACGACATTCTCTTCCTGTCTGTTTAATAACTATGGCAAGCCAACGACTTTTAAGATTTTTTTTCTCATAGTAAAATATACCGTGTTGCTCAATGTTTAAAATATAGTCATTTTACTTTTTATTTATTTTCCTCTTTTATTTATTTTACATCTTTTTTATTTTACCTTTTTTATTTTAACCCCTTTTTGCTTCCTCATAGGGAAGCATTGTTTATTTTACCTTTTTGTTTAATTTCCATTTTTATTTATTTTACTCCACTATTGATTTGTTTCTAAAATTTTTCCCCTATTTTTCTAGAATTTAAGATTTGTTTATTGTTTATTTTACCTTCTTGTTTAATTTTCATTTTTATTTATTTTACTCCACTATTGATTTATGTTTCTGACATTTTTCCCCTGTTTTTTTTAGAATTTAGAATAATTAGAATCCGATTTTAAGAATGATTAAGAATTTTAAGAATAATTAAGAACGATTAAGAATAAATAAGAACGATTAAGAATAATTAAGAACGATTAATAATAATAAAGAACGATTAAGAATAATTAAGAACGATTAATAATAATAAAGAACGATTAAGAATAATTACGAATTATTAATAACGATTTACTCTTTAATTATTAATGTACTAAATTTTTCTTTTTTGAATTTTTATTTCTTTAACCCTAATTTCTACAATCTCAAAAAAGCTTCCTCTAGAGGAAGCAAAAACTTGAGAAAGTCATCTAATCATCTGACTTTCGATTTTCGAAACATTCAATTTTCAATTCCTCTAGTCCAAATTGAAAAAAAGGATTTAAATACCCAAGAGAAAAAATTGATAAAAAAAAGTCGTCTGGAGATGAATACATTTTGAACTCAAAGTCAAGTTGTCGACAAAGTTTAGATTTCTCAATTGTTTGCTTTGTCTTTGATATGAATGAGAAAATGACATCAACTATTCAGTATCATTCAAGTGCTTGACTTTTCTTTTGAGTAACAAGAGAGATAAAAATCGGTCATCATTTCTTGGTTCAAGAGGTTTTGTGGACAACATCTTTTGTGCGATGAAGTTAAGAAGAGATAAATTTATAAGGATCCCGTTACGCTCAAATTATGAATTGCAAGCGTATGCCCGAGGTGATTTTCTCCTTCTAAAAGCACAACAAACATAAAATACGTGCCTACAATTCCACAGATTATAAGCAGCAGTTCATCCGTTTACGTAAGTCACAGGAATTTACGCAAAACATATCATCTTCGGGCCTTGTAAGGACCACTTTCTCACAATTTCGTTCGATTTTCATACTTCATGTTTTGCAAACAAATCTCCGATTTCCTCATCGAAAATCCGAGTATTATTAATTTTCTTTCCTGTGCTGTAATTTTCGAAAAGGATAAATAACGTTTAACAAGCCTTTACCTCTCGTTTCTTTCAATTCCATTTTTTTACTCATTTATTTACTTTGTGCTTTGTACTTTTTGTACTTTACAATTTTTATACTTTGTACTTTTTGTACTTAGCAATTTCTCTACTTTGTAATTTTTGTACTTTGTACTTTTTGTACTTAGCAATTTTTCTACTTTGTACTTTTTGTATTTTGCAATTTTTCTACCTTGTAATTTTTGTATGTACTTTGTACTTTTTATAATAATTGAAATTAAAAATTTAAAAGTGGATTATTGGAAAAGAGGAAAGTCGTTTAAGAAACGAAATTGTTTATTAAGGAATCAAAGGGAAGAGAGATCGATTTTTAAATTATTTGAATACGTAATAGAAATGAGAAACAATTCCTTGAGAGGTTGGGATGCTGAATGAGAACGTACATGAAACGTTGGACCAGATAAAGGCGCGTCAAAGACAAATGTTTTCATTTCGTTTAAACTAAACACGTATTGTCTACTAATGAAATCGCTCGCTACTTCTGTCAGCTTGAATATGGCAAAAGCAATTTGTTATTCAAATCAGCTATCTACACTTTTCGCTTCTGAACTCATGACTCTCTCTTTGTGACTAATGGACCAAATTGTTCCCAACTAGGACATTATTTAATTTGGGTCACAATTCTATTTCAATCAAGTTCAAATTAAATTTATTAAAATCATTTTTCTTCTAATCTAAAAGCAAAATTGTTAATCGAAAAAAGCAAAAACTTGTAATCGAGAAGCAAAAATTGTAATCGAAAAACAAAAATATTGTAATCGAAATGCAAATATTGTAACTGAAAAACAAAAATTATAATCGAAAAGCAAAAATTGTAACTGAAAAGCAAAAATTATAATCGAAATGCAAAAATTGTAACTGAAAGGCAAAAATTATAATCGAAATGCAAAAATTGTAACTGAAAGGCAAAAATTGTAATTGAAATACAAAAATTGTGATCTAAAAACAAGAATCATAATTTTATGCTTTGGAGAGAACTAATTTGAGAAAAAGAATCAATTCAATGACAGCAAATTCAAATTTCCAGATAACTAATTTTTAAATCTAATGAGAACTAATTTAAATTTGAATAAAACTAATTTGAATGAAACTAATTTGAATAAAACTAATTTGAATTAAAAATATTAAACATTAAATTAAAAATTAAAATAAAAATTAAAGGAAAAATTGAATTAAAAATTGAATTAAAAATTATATATTAATATTAAAAATTAAATTAAAAGCAAATTAAGTCAAATTGAGATGAAAATGTATGCAAGATTATCCTGCCGTGCATTACGAAGATGCCTCGAATGTTCACGCGGAAGTACATAAAAACGTCTCATGGGAAAAAGACAGAAAAATGCTGTTGAATGAATTATGCGTTAAAGAAACTCGATGATCTTTTCCAGACTTTGTGCATTGCCTAATTAATGCAAACTCGCAAAAATATGCACAATGTGCAAATAAAATTCTCAATTTATCGATTTCTTTCACGTTGCTTTAAAAAATATTACAACTTTCGAATACCCTTTGTTAACAAAAAAAAACAGAAAAGGAGAATATTTACATACTGCATTATTTAACTGTTTTAAAAACCTCTTTAAAAAAAGTAATTAACACCCGTTACATGAAAATTAAATGATGATTTAAAATCTTTTGCAATTCGCCATTTCCTTAAAATCGTTTTCATTCTCCCTTTTTGTACAATCAGGTGCAATTTGTCCAGAAGCATCTTTCCGTAAGAGATAATTGTGTGACAATAATTTATACGTTCTTTGCGAGTAGTTTTATTCTCTTCAATTTCACCGCGTCAATTAAACTTTTTCGAAGCAAAGTCCACTTTTTCACTGCAAAGGTGTCACAAATAACGATTTTCATTCTGCGCATTTTTCAAATAGCATTTTCAATAAAATGCTTTATTGGCAAATTACTTCAAATTATGAAAATAGTTTAAATTGAAGAATCTAATTATTGAAAAAGTTTGAATTTACAACTTACAGACTTTGAAGTATTGAGAATTTTTTAATAAAAGTGTTTTTAAATATTTTAAAAAATATTTAAAATTACTTTAAAAAATATTTTAAAATATTTTAAAAAATATTTTTAATTATTTTAAAAAAATTTTAAAGATAAAAAACAAACTAATTTTTCTTATTTAACCAATTTATAAATATTTATTTAATAAATATAAAAAGGATGCAAAAATTTTGTTGAAATAATTTAAAATTACTAAAAAAAAGATGGGATAGAAATTCATTTGTTTCTCGTGAGTGTTTGTAATGCTTTAAATGATTGAAAAAGTTGAAATTGAAAAATCGCGAGATTCGAAAGTGCTTGAAACTTTCGAGAAAAATTAATAAAGCCATTTTAAAAACAAAAAATTTCTTGCATGACCCCACCTTTGTAGGTGAAGTGGTTCACACGTTTCTACAAATCTCGCGTTGGTCTTACGTGAACTTTCATCGCTTCCAGAGAAATTAATCGTAAAACTATGGATTCGCGAGTTTAATGTCGTATTTGTATAATCACGGCAAATAAAACGTCACGAAAGTATGCATTCAAAAGTCAAAGATTTATGTAAAACGCCAGTTCTACGGAAAATGTGGCATTTGCGTAAAAATTTGACAAGTTCATTAGAATCTAATTAATTGTCAAACGATTAACTAGAATTGCATTTTCACTCAGAAAAATTAGACATAATAAGTTGATTGAAAAAACATAAGCAACAATTTGTTCACAAAATTTACACCACAATTAATTTG
Organism: Ganaspis sp. Gsp50; assembly: GCA_011057455.1. Taxonomy (NCBI): domain Eukaryota; kingdom Metazoa; phylum Arthropoda; class Insecta; order Hymenoptera; family Figitidae; genus Ganaspis; species Ganaspis sp. Gsp50. Next base: position 17,576 of record WNHD01001397.1, read on the forward strand.
ATGGAAAAAATTTAGGCAAAAAATTAGAGGAAGAATTTAACTAAAAGTATTCAATTTATTAGTATTTAATTTTTAAAAGTATTTAATTTTATTTGAAGAAATTTAGGTATCTTTTACAATTTTATTTTAAAAAAATGTTAGCTATTGTTAATTAAAAAAAATAAACACAAGCTATTTTTAATGTAAAAAAAATTAGCTATTTTTTATTTTAAAAAACATTAGCTATTTTTTATTTAAAAAAAAAATTACGCTATTTTAAATTTTTTTTAAATATTAGCTATGCAGTTTAATTTTAAAGAAACATTAGCTATTTTTAATATAAAAGAAATGAGAAAAAACATAATAGCCGTTTTTAATTTTAAAAAAATATTAACTAATTTAATTTTTAAAAAGACATTATAGCTATTTTTAATTTCAAAAGACATTAGCTATTTTTAATTTAAGAAAATATTATTTTTTTTTATTTTTTAAGCTACTTTTTTAGCTATTTTTTTTAGCTATTTTTTATTTTGTACGAAAGGGCTGTGCCCGTTGAATTTTCTAAATAAAATAAATAAAAAATTTTTTAAATACCTTCTCATTATTGATGAGAATATAAAAAATATTAACTATTTTTCATTTGATGTACTTTTAAAGAAAGTACATTAGGGTTCTAGATATATTTTATAAATAAAATTTGACTCTTGACAAATTTATCTCTCAATAAACTTAAATTCGCACAACTCTATTATTATTTAAATTTAAATTCAAATCAGTAATTTATAGCTCAAAGAGAGTTTTCACTCTCTGAATGATCTTCCATAAATAATGTCAAAGAATTATATTCGTAAAATATTTTACGATGCTATTTAATATTGTTTCAACGCATTTCTTTCCAACCCAAAGTAATAAATAATTTGTCCATCCTTATTGAAAAACAATTAAAATTGTTTGGCATAACTAAATTTAAATCAACATCAAAACATTCTACTTTAAACAAGGTCTATTAATTATATAATTATTTTAATGTAAATTTAAATTGCAAATTGAAAATTAAAAAAAAAATTGATTACTTTGTAATTTGCTATAAAAAATTCCAATCAGATTCAATTTCAATCTCACCAATTTCATGCTCTTTCGTTTGAAATCGAATTTTAAATGCGTTTTCACGCCATTAAAATTTTGGAAAAAAGAAGTTATAAACAAAATCTCGATTAGGATTTTGCGAGGAGAAATCACGTGCCACTTATGGAAGACTAACGAGCAAAGGTTATAAACGCGAATCCTGATTCGCAATAATCAAACTCAAGAACAAGATCACGAAGCAACAAAACAAAATTGAGCAAAATGATCAAATCACTATAATTACTTCCAGGCAAATTGATCTTTAGACACGCCTAATTGCGTTTCATATGCTATCATTTCTGCAAAAGCCAAGTGCAAATTGTATACTCGTAAGATTACATGTGTTTTCCAACAAATTATTGATTTTAAATTAATTTTAATCGATCAATTCAATTATCGGCATTGTTCTAAAATTGAAATTTGACAAAAAAGTGACAATATGAATATGGAAATAATTAATAAAGAAATCGATAAATGAATAACAAAATAAATCAATAAATAAATAAAAAAAGAAAAAAAATTAATGAATAAATAACAAAATGAAGAAATCAATAAATAAATTATACAATAAAAAATAAGAAAATAAATAATAACAATGCATCTCTAAAAAAGTGACAATATGAATATGAAAATAATTAATAAAGAAATCGATAAATGAATAATAAAATAAAGAAATCGATTAATAAATAATAAAATAAAGAAATAAAAAAATAAATAATAAAATAAAGAAATCAATAAATAAACACAATAAAAAAATAAATAATAAAATAAAGAAATCAATAAATAAACACAATAAAAAAATAATAAAATAAAGAAAGCAATAAATAAATACAATAAAAAATCGAAAAGTAAATAAATAAAGTAAATAAATATGAAAATAATAATTTAACAACGATTTGATATAAAAATGTCAAAAGTAATTTAAAATGAACAAAAATTCTGAAATGATCTAATGATTGAATGGAAATCCATGAAAAGAGACTCGACGGAGTTTTGACAATAAAATAGTAATAAGTTGATGAGCTAATTAACACCTCCTGTGGAGATAATTACAATGTTATAGGAAATTGTGAATGCTTGTTAAAAGCGTGAAAAGATGAAGTTACTCTTGTTTTAGCGACAAGTGGTTGTAGTTATTGCCTCACATCCGACAGAAGACAGAAGCGTCTTGATTAGCATGACAGAATGTTCTTCCCACGCAAGACCACAGGAGGAACGTTCAAGTAGGGAATAACTATCCAAGTAATTCGCCAAGGAGAAAATCCTCAGCTGACATTTACGAAGAAAGCCACTGGCACGTTCAAAGCCGCACCCTTGGCGCTTATACTTCTACACGAGTAAACAAAAGATATCCACTTCACTTTTCTTTCCGGAAAATCTCACCGCAACATTTATACTTTTTTTCTTTTTTCAACTTTTCCACAAGTAGGAAGCAATTACTCCATCTTTTAATCCACCAATTATTCTAAGTTCTATTTCAAAATTATCCAATGCAACTTCTGTTTCCAATTTCTCAATTACCCCAAATTACTCGATATGAAGTAATTTGGACTCGAGATAAATTTTAAAGAAATTGCTTTAAATTAATTTTACTGTAAATTAATTACTCTAAATTAATTTTACTGTAAATTAATTACTCTAAATTAATTTTACTCTAAATTAATTACTCTACATTAATTACTGTAAATTAGTTATTCTAAATTAATTACTCTACATTAATTATACTGTAAATTAGTTACGCTAAATTAATTACTCTAAATTTGAACTGCAAATAAATTTTAAATAATTTCTTTCAAATTTTGAAATAAACTGGAATTTCATTGCAAAATTCTGCGTTTCAATTCGTTTCCTTGGAACATCTTTTAATAATTCGTTGATTGAAATCTACTTTTCGAAATTTTTGATCGATGAGAATGCGAACCTTCGGACAGTGAATTTGGTTCAATAATGAGGATGATGAAGCTTCGAAAGTTTAAATTCTGACTTTTCTTGATGTCAATCAGGAACTTTGGATTTTTACGATGCCTGCTGAAGAATCATCGGAACTTTAAATTATTGAAATTTTAAAAAAAAATCTTCGCGATTTTCAATTTCTATTCAAAACTCCAACTTTGTTTGTATTCTATTTTTTATACATCAAGACAATTTTTTTATACATCAAAACTATTTTTTTATACATCAAAACTATTTTTTATACATCAAGACTTTTTTTACTATCTTTCAAGACTGGAGATTTTCTGGAAAATAAAAGAATTGTTAACTATGGATAAAAAACACGACGATCGTTTAAAGGAATTTTTCAGAATCAAAAAAAGAAAATCACGAGACAAATTTTTGTTTTACGATGAAAAATTTAATGAGATGGAATTTATCAAAAATCGAAAATTCTTCATGATCGAAGAAATGATCGGAGAAATGATCAAAGAAGAGATAGAATGAAGACAAAAGAAAGAGAATAAATCTGGAATCAAGAATGTAAATAATTCTACTATCAAGAATGCAGAAAATTCAAGAAAACTGAAAAAAATAAATCTGGAATAAAATTTATTAATAATTCTAGTGTCAAGAATGCAGAAAATACAAGAAAATTGAAAAAAATAAATTTGGAATAAAAAATGTTAATAATTCTATTGTCAAAAATGCAATAAATTTAAGAAAATTGAAAAATAAATCAGGAATCAAAAATTTAAATAATTCTAGTGCTAAGAATGCAAAAAATTGAAAAAAATAAATCTGTAATAAAGAATGTTAATAATTCTAGTGTCAAAAATGCAATAAATTCAAGAAAATTGAAAAATAAATCTGGAACCAAAAATGTAAATAATTCTAGCACCAAAATTGCAACAAATTCAAGAAAATTGCAAAATCCAGTGATTCTAGAATCAAAATTCCCTCATAGGAGATCATTCGAAAAACAATTTTGTTAAACAAATTCAAACGACGCTAAAGTTCGCAACGATCTTTTGTCATTTGTGGAAAATAAAGAAACAAATTTTTCCTATCTGTCAATTTTTTAAATAGTTTCATACAATTTCCAAAGAAACTTTTTGCCTTATCTTTTTACAAAGTTGATAAATAAATACTGGAACTCCAGTAAAAAATTTGCTTTCTAGTTTCTCGTAAAAAAAAAACAATGCTTCCCTATGAGGAAGCAAAACGTCACAATATCATAAACTCAAAAGAATTGATATTTAGAAATAAAGAAAGAAAAAATATCGAATATCCTAAAATAATGGAAAATAACGAAATGAAAAGAGCGAAAATATTGGTGAAAACTGCAAAAAGTGTGCCAGTGAACGCGACAGAATATTATTCTTGAAATTCAGACGATACTTTTTAAAAGTGAAACCCAGACGGAAGGCAGTGATGAACCTGGTGGAATGTCTTGGCACATGACACCTGTGCCTTATACACACATGTGTCGGATTCTGCAAGCCACTCCGGAAAATTAATGACACATTTCGAGTCCTCACTCAGACAGTGATGCTGAGTGCTGGACCAACCGCTCATACAATAATACATATATCTCTACCCAACATATTATACACTGGAGGATGATTTTAGAAAGTTTCGAAATACTCTCATCGCAGCCCCAGGCGTGTCCCAGGTTCTTGGCAAAAAAAAAAAAAAAAGGAAAAAAAATGTCCCCGTGAAAGGAATTTAACAGTAACTTGCGTTCAAAAAAAATCACCCGCTTAATGCCGTTTGCTACTTTTTAATCACTGACAATTATTCACATTTTCCAAGACTGGCGCTGTCTTTCACCATTTGTTTTGAATATTTATGGACTTACTGACTGTTGACATCGAGAGGAACATTTACGATCGAAATTTGCATCTCATCTTCTTTTGCACATCTGGAAACCGGATGTTATTTGCATTCTAAATACTGACTTTTTAGTTTTAGGGAAATTAATCTTTAAAACTATTCTTTAATAATAAAATATTTTTTAAAGTGTTCTTAATCATTAAAATATTTTTTAAAGTGTTTTTAATCATTAAAATATTTTTTAAAGTGTTTTTAATCATTAACATATTTTTGAAAGTGTTTTTAATCATTAACATATTTTTTAAAGTGTTTTTAATCATTAAAAGTAATGAACCAAAAATAAATATGTAGAAAAGTAAATATGTTGAAAAGAACCGGAAGGATACTTAAAACGATTGTTGAATCGAATTATACTTTAGATTAAATCGAGCTTTGAATTAATTGATCGAATCCATTGTATGCAAAATTTGTAATTGAATTGCAAAATTTACAATACTTTTTAATTAATAGTATTAATAATATTTTTCACTGTATTTTTATCTTAATATGGTTCGAATTTTTGTTTTCAATAAAATGTGTGACCTAAATTCGTCTCTTTGCTTTTTTTAAAATTCAAAACTTTTACTGAAAAAAGCGTTTTAAGGAACTAAAAGTTCAAGCCATATAATATATTTATTAAAAAAGAGATTTGCAATTTAATTTGATATTTCGAAACTTAAAAATTTATCTTTCATTATAAAATCAATATTGTTAATATAAATTTGTTTTTAACATATAACATTGACCATTGCTCAAAATTGATCAATAAATCATGAAATAATAATTAAACAAATCAATAATAAAATTAATAATCAAAAATCAATATTATTATAATAATAAATTAGTTAAATACATTAATAAATACATATAATTTCATCAATTTTATTAAATTTCTTAATTCCATTTGAACCACTGAGGTCTTTCATTTGTTATAAAAATTAAAACTGACTAATAAAAAGAAAGAAAATAATATGAGAATAAATATAAATTTTTTTCTGACAATCAAGTCAACTGTGATATTTTTTTACGACATTTTTAAAGACCAATTTTTACGATTGTCATTAAAACGTCGACGCTTTTCATAACGATATTGTCATTTTACAATATGTTATTTACAATTTCATTATGTAAAAAAAAAACACTTAAAAAAATTCAAATTTACCAATCAAAGTTGCTCGTTATTTTTTGATTTATTATTTTCTTTTAAAATTAACTTTGAAATCACTTAAAAAACATTTTAAAAATCAATTTTATCGCACCAAGGGTCAGATAACAGTAAAAAGTGAATCAATTTTGCGTATTTATAAAAAAAAATGGTTTTTAATTTATCAATTCTCTATCAAATTTTTATATTTATATTTATATTTATCAATATCAAACCTCTATTTAAACTACGCAGGTTTAAAAGTCCTTTGATCAATTCAATTTAAAAAATCCAAAATTCAATTTTGCTTTAAAAATATTTCTATTCAGTTCGACATGATCCTTCGCTCGATTTAACTTACAAAAATATTCCATTCAAACCAAAAAGAAGTGCATACAAAAAATTGTGTCATAAACTCTAAAACTGAACAAGTTAATAAATCTTTGAGAAAACAAATAAATAATTTAAGAAATAAATAAGGAAAATAATAAAAACAAGAAGTAGTAAAAAAGTAATGCAAAAAATAATATAAACAATAACAAAAAAATATGAAAAATGAATTAAAAAAAATATACAAAATAAATAACATAAAGAAACCTATTCTACTTTCAAAAACTATAAAATTAATTCTGCACGAGCCAGGGGACTCGCTAAATGAAAAGCCCCCCAGGTAATTTTGAAATAAAAACAAATCCTATTCTACGACTTAAATTCTGCTTGAAATTTTCTCAACTCATGTGAATTTCTATTTCCTGCAGCTTTTCTCATTAAAATACACATTTACTTTCCTTGGAGGATTTCTGAAATCGCATATTGAATCAATCGCCGTCTTTCAATCTGAGCACCGATAAAAAAAGAGGATAAGTGGAAAAGAAGCTATTTTAACGTGTGAAAAAAAATTGAGCGCAGAAAATCATAGAAATCTGGACATAGACGGATATCAGCATTGAATGGAAAGATGCCTATATCAAGTGATCCATGACGAATAATCGTGCAAGCATTCGCGAAAGTAAGTCTGTATTTGTGCGTAACTAGCGTTCGATTTCACGTGTATAAAGAGGAGCTACTGCATTTTCTAAACAACGATCTGTTCTTTTCTCCAGGTAATGACTCACTGGCACAAGTTCCTGACGTTTACGAGACTGATGATCACGACCTAAACATCCGCGATCTCGATCTCGAAATCAAAATCGTTTTGATATAATTTCCACATTTCCGGATAAGAACAAATGCCTTCGTACCGGTTTCACTGCAATTCAATTAATTTCAATTACACTTTCATTGGTTTGACAATTTACACTTTCATTGACTTGACAATTTGCACTTTCATTCATTTGATAATTTACACTTTCATTGACTTTACAATTTACACTTTCATTCATTTGACAATTTACACTTTGCAAATTATTCCTTTTAAATCGATCACCTCGAAATTGTAAAATCCGTCTTTATTTCAGGAATTTTTTCCCTCCCGTTCTTTGTATATTTTTTGTTGATAATTCTAAATCTTCAATGATACTAAAATTTGCAACCTTCTTCTAAAGTTTTTTTTTCAAAAATTAAAAAGCAAATGTTTATTTACTTATTCACAGTTTAATTATTCACCGATTTTACAAAAAGATAAGGCAAAATTTGTGTATAAAACTATTCAATATTTTTTAATATTTTTAATATTTAAATAGCAAAAAGTTTCTTTATTTTCCGTAAAAGAAAAGAAGGTTGCGATCTTCAGTGTCGTGGTTTTTATTAATCATTAATTACATAAACAAGGCAAATGCAAAGGAAATGCAAAATAGTAAATAAAAATAGTAAAATAGAAAAAAGGAACAAAAAGCAAATAAAGAAGCAAATTTTCCCGTAAAGAAAAAAAAAAGTTGCGATCTTCAGCGTCGTATTTTTTATTAATTATTAATTCAATAAACAAGCCAAATGCAAAAGAAATGAAAACAGAATTAAAATAGCAAAATAGAAAAATAGAAAAAATTGACAAAAAGCAATTATAAAGAAGCAAATTTTCCCGCAAAGGAAAGAAATTTTGCGATCCTCAGCGTCGTAGTTTTTATTAATTATAATTTAATAAACAACGCAAATGCAAAAGAAATAAAAACAGAACTTCCTACGAATAGAAAAATAAAATAAAAGGACAAAAAGCAAATAAAGAAGCAAATTTTCCCGTAAAGGAAAAAAAAGTTGCGATCCTCAGCGTCCTAGTTTTTACTAATTATTAATTCAATAAACAAGCCAAATGCAAAAGAAATGAAAACAGAATAAAAATACAAAATAGAAAAAAAAATGGACAAAATAGTAAATTGTCAAAATAGTAAAATAGTAAAAAAAAATGGATAAGAAGCAAATAAAGAAGCACTAACAGGGAAAAAAAAATGTAAACAAAGATGGAGAGATTCAAATTGTCGACATTTGATGAATTGCTTGTTTAAGCTGATCACGAAATAAATCGGAGAAACATGAACCGTCAAAAGAAGCTAAAACGTGTTTGGTCGATTGCAATCAATCGAAATTGTCAGAACAATAGATGGTGAGCTAAACTGACTATTATAAAACTGTTTGGAACGTTGTCTTTCACAAATACCATTGTTATTTCCTTGTCCCTAGAGGCTTCTAATGTAGTATAAATTTACTTTCGATTAACAGAAGATAAATAATGTTCTACATACGATAAAAAATTCTTTGAAAGTGTGCACAATTGCCACAGATTGATTAATGCTAATTAGGAGACAATTAGCATTCTTTATTGTCATCGCATTTCCGCATACTAATAAATCCAAAAGCTTTCTTTGACACCTTAAACAAATTATGGAATTTCTTCTAATATTGTTTCTAATAGTTATTGTTTAATATTGTTAATATTCTTTCTAATTAATCAAATTTGATGTTTAAAATCTAATCCTGCCTTAATAATTAATCAAATTTAATGTTTAAAAATGTAAGCCTTATTTAATAATTAATCAAATGTAATGTTTGGCAAACATTAAATAAAATTGATTTACTAATTTTCATGTAAAATTGACTTATTATCATGTAAAATTGATTTGTCATATAAAATTGATTTATTATTTGCCATAAAAATTAATTTTATACGACAGTGTATAAAGTAAATTTTACTGCAATTAACTAATTAACCATTTTTCTTCATTTTATTTAATATCTACGACACGAAATTAATTAATTTTTGAATAATTTAATGAACCTGCAATAATTTTTTTTAATTTATCACTTGACAGCAAAATTTTATCCGGGGTTAATTTATTCTTATTCTTGGATAATTTCAATTAGAAAATTTAATTTGAAGGTCATCTTAGAATTTAAAGAATGTTAAAAAATATTTAAGAATGTTTAAAAATATCTAAGAATATTTAAGAATGTTGAAGAATGCTTTCGAATATTTGGAATAATTTGACATTGTTTTTACATATTCCGTTGTTTATTATTTTTAATACGTAGTATTTTAACTTTTGTGTTCTTTTATTAATTAAAGTTTGTAAATTTTATTTTTTAAAAACTGAATCGAAATCTTGATTGACTCGAATGTTTGTATTCAACGCTTGTAGCGTGTGAGATTGATACAATTAATTGGTATTTACATTGGAATAATTAGTGACGAAGCGAGCTCAAACAGAAAAAAAATCGATTCTCACGCGATTACGATCGGAACGAGGGGTTAAGCTCTAATTAAAATGTATACAATCTTGAAATTCCAGTACTCTTGTAAATTTAGCGAACATTGTAGCATTGTAGTGTGCTCGTAAATAAACAAAACGTTTGAAAATATAAATAAAATGTAATAATATATAATATAATAAAATAAACCGAAAAAAGAGAATTAAAGACTATGAAAGATTGATACGATAATTGTAAAAAATGTATAAAACAATCTATAAAAAAAAAATGGAAAATTAAAGAAAAACAAAAAGGACAAAAATCGGTTTCAAAAACTACGATTTAAAGCGAAGTAAAAAATAAACTTTACATTTCGCTAAAAATAGTCCATTAACAAATCTCGTAACCACAAATGAATCGCAAAAAAACATAAATATTACGTATGAAATTTACAAGCCGTTCTAGAGTTTAAAAGTCAATAGGAAGTCATGTTTCCTTCAAGATAAAAAATTGGATAATTTTTAATTAATGACAGCAATTAAATTATGATAATTCGGTTATTAGTCGCGCTATATCACACCAGAAATCGAAAGGTTTCGAAAATTATTAATTAGCAAATAACTTATTTTGTTTATCAAATAATTCCTCACACTAATTGACATGTAAAAAAGACTTTCTTATTAAAACCATATTGAATATTCAAAAGATTTTTATGTTCACACATAAATTTGTGCAGAAATTAAAGAATTATTCAAATTTCCTGAATTTGGCACAAAACACGAGTTTTTACATTCCCATCAATAATGAGAAAGTATTATGTTTGTTTAATTTTGCACTTTATTAAACAGAATTTTCGCCACCTTCATTATTTTTCTACAACTCTTTTCTTTTAATTAATGCTTTCCCCTTTTTTCATTTTCTATTAAACAAAACAGTTTTTTCAATTTGATTAAATTTCAAGTACATAATAATAATAATAATAATAATAATAATAATAATAATAATGAAAATAATACTAATAATAATAACATTAATAATTTTCTCTATTTTCATTTTGCATCGATCAGAATGGAATCCTGAATAAGAGAAAATAAATTAAACAATTTCTATCCTTTCCAGATTAATGATTATTGACACAATCAAGATGATCAGCCTCAATATTGGTTGAAAGAGGCAGGATTGGATTTTCGAGATGGTTAACGAGAAGATAGCTTCACGATGATCAAATGACCTCACGATTGGAAACATTTTATCGCGAGACCTGTTCTTTTACTTTGCAACAGCTTCTAACTTGACTTCAAAGGAGTAAGTCGCGAGGGCGTCTTAAAAAAAATACAGGGTGGAGAAGGGGGGCAGAAACTTGGGCCCAGCACTTTCACTCGATGAGTATGTCGAGGATGTGCACTGCACGTTCGTGAACTTGCCTCTTCCACCAGAAGAAGTCACAAGAATTATAGACGACAACAACGTTGCCAAGTTGGCAAAATTTCTCCCTTTTCATTTCCATGATTTACTATTTTCCAGCCTCATTATTAATTCCCGCAATTTTCTATGACATTCATTAACGCAATTTTAGTTTTTTGTGTCTTCTCTTTATTCTTTTTAATCGATTCGGTTCTTTCTAATTCAATTCTTTTTAAACCAGTTCTTTCTTATCCAATTTTTTTTAATATTCATCTTCTCTCCCTGAATCCCAATTTCGAACATCTTGAACTGAATAACAAATTCACTACCGACGGATATTGTTGGTACAATCGATTTTTTGTAACTATAAAAACAAAAATTTTCATAAAATCAAGTATGATCTTAAATATACGACGTAAAATTTTTTTTCTTTAATGCAGTATTTTTAAAAAATGTAAATCTTTCAATCCATATTTTCATAAAATTCTAATTGATCCAGGAAAGTGTAGTGTTTGCAACCTTGGTTATAATTCGTGCTTCCTTATGCCGAATCAAATGCAAAAGGAAAAATGCAAAAGAATTTCAGGAACACCTTGAAATTTGCAAGAACGTAAATTTTTCAAAATTGTCAATTTTTTAATCCACATTTTGACAAAATTCTAATTGATCCAGAAAAGTGTAGTGTTTGCAACCTACGTTATAATTTGTGTTTTCTTATGCCGAATAATTTGTGTTTTCTTATGCCGAATCAATTACAAAAGGAAAAATGCAAAAAAAATTTCAGGAACACCTTGAAATTTGCAAAAACGTGAATTTTTAAAAAAGTCAATTTTTCAATCCATATACTTAAATAAAATACTAATTGATCCAGAAAAGTGTAGTATTTGCAACCTAGGTTATAATTAGTGTTTTCTTATGCCGAATAAAATACAAAAGGAAAAATGCAAAAAAAAATTCAGGAACACCTTACAATTTGCAAAAACGTGAATCTTTCACAAATGTCAACCTTTTAATCCATATTTTCATAAAATTCTAATTGTTCCTGAAAAGTGTAGTGTTTGTAACCTACGTTAAAATTCGTGTTTTCTTATGCCGAATCAAATGCAAAAGGAAAAATGCAAAAAAAATTTCAGGAACACCTTGAAATTTGCAAAAACGTGATTTTTTCACAAATGTCAATTTTTCAGTCCATATTTTATTACAGCGCTAATTGTTCCTTAAAAGTGTAGTGGTTGTAACCTACGTTATAATTCGTGTTTTCTTATGCCGAATCAAATGCAAAAGGAAAAATGCAAAAAAAATTTCAGGAACACATTGAAATTTGCAAATACATGAATATTTTTCAAAAATATCAATTATTCAATCCATACTTTGGTGAAATTCTAATTGATCCAGAAAAGTGTAGTGTTTGCAACCTACGTTATAATTCATGTTTTCTTATGCCGAATCAAATACAAAAGGAAAAATGCAAAAAAAATTTCAGGAATACCTTGAAATTTGCAAAAACGTGAATTCTTCAATAATGTCAATTTTTCAATCCATATTTTAATAAAATTCTAATTGATC